>BGPR01003130.1:0-69160 GCA_013235015.1 Araneus ventricosus | reverse complement strand
CCTAAGGAAACCCCATTCGGCACTTTAGGAGATGGTCCCCAGTGTCTTGTGTCTCCGAGCACAAACATTTCGAGCCGTAAACAAAAATTTCAGTCGGTAATTAGAATACGCAGGTCGAGATCTTGTTTGCGGGAGGATGGATTCCCCGCAGAAACAAACTTTTCGCAACGCGCTTGGAGATCTTCATTTAGAGTATAAATAATTAATAATGCGGCTTAATACGGTTTAGAAGTCCTTATAATTAAATTCGAGATGCTGAACTAAAGTCAGCCATTGGGAGTCGCATTCATGCCATAATTTTTCTGAAAGTTTCAGTAACACATTTTAAAGAGGGCGGTTAACTAAAAATAAATTGTCCGAATGAGAAAAAGAGAACTTTTAGGATGAAAGTTACTTATATGGCCTTAAGTATTTTCTGAATTTTAATTATGAAAAATGTCGGTAGTTATTCGGATTAGTTTAATTTGCGACGGAACTCGTAATTGTGAAAAGTGGTTAGATGACGAGGACGACACCTGTTCTCACACCCCCTCTGCAAATTTCCGTGCGAGAACAATTGGAGGACATTTGGTCCCGACAGATATAACGTGAACCAAGCCCATTTACACGGAGGTTCATCGGTAGAACGGGTATCGAACGTGGAACCCTCGAAAACGAGACCTTACCGCCCATCCACTGCGGTCGTAATTATTCGGAAGAAATTGATAATTTTTGAATTTCTTCTGAATTCAAAGTTCACACTCAGTTATAAGAGTTTTTATTCTTTATACAACAGTGTATTTTTACCGAGACAAGAACATGTGATCCTGAAAGTGATTACGCCAGAATTTGTCTATTAGGTAAAATTATGTCGCTTTATTCTATTTAAGGTAATATTTAAGTGTTATCAGAGTAAAGAAACGAAAGACTTCGTGTTATTACCAAAAGGAGATTGCGATTTACGATATAGTATGCTTCATGGATGAATCAAACTTTTAAATAATATTCGCAAAAATTTTAAAAGATATTTGTCTTCAAATTATTTTGGTCTTTAGGCTAATTTTTAGGCTAAATGAAGATTTTCCATGCTAATCCTCATATAACTCTTATCTGTTTAAACATCTGTGCCGATTCACTTTCAAATTTCAATATTTCTAATGCTTTTCTGTGATTTTCTTGCTGCCAGTTTAGGAAAGTGAACAAGGAAAAGAACCCATCATGATTAAAGGTTAAATAAATGCAAACAAATGTCGAATTAAATCGATTAGAAATAACACTGCTGAAAATGGACATTGAAAAACTGTAAATAGTGCCTCGTGTAGAACCACAAAGAAGGGGAAATAAAGATGCGTTCATTGAGATTTGTACTCTCAAACTCAACGGTCGTAGGCGCATGGTGTACCGAAAAAACCATCACGATTCGGTTAATACTTCATATGTGCTACCATAATATTATATTAATACCACATGGTAATTAATTCTGGTTTTGTTTAGTTCAGTTATATAGAGCCTACTTCTGAAGCAACAAAATACTCTGAAGAGCCAAAAAAACTGGTACACCTTCTTAATATCGTGCCGGGTCCCCACGAGCAAGAAGAAGTGATGCAAAACGACGTGGCATGGACTCGACCGGTGTCTGAAGGTATCCTGGAGGAAATTCACACCATGAATCCTGCAAGGAAGTCAACAAATCCATAGGAGTGCGAGGTGCTGGAGATCTCTTCTCAAGAGCATGTAGCAAGGCATTCCGGATATCTTCAATAATGTTCATCTCTGGGGATTTAGGTGGCCAATGGAAGTCTCTAAAGTCAGAAGAGTGCTCCTGGAGCCACTTGGTAGCAACTCTCGACGCGTGGGGTGTCGCATTGTCCTGTTGGAATTGCCCCAATCCATCGGAATGCACAATGGACATGAATGAGTGTAGGTGATCGGACAGGATGTTTAAGTACCTGTCACCTGTCAGAGTCGTCTCTAGACGTATCAGGGGTCCCATATCACGCCAACTGCACACGTCCCATACCAACACAGAGGCTTTACCAGATTGAATAGTCCTCTGTTGACAAACAGGGTCTAAGGATTAATGATGTTGTCTCCATACTCGTGCACGTGCATCCATCCGATACAATTGGAAACGAGACTCGTCAGACCAGGTAACGTTTCTCCAGTCATCAACAGTCCAATGGTTGTGTTGTCGGGCCCAGGAGAGGAGTAAAGCTTGGTGCGGTGCAGTCAACAACGGTACACGAGTGGGCCTTCGGCTCTGAGAGCCCATATTAATGACGGTCCGTTGAACAGTTCGCACGCTGACACTTGTAGATGCCCCATCATTGAAATCCGCGGCAATTTGAGGATGTATTGTACGTCTGTCTCATTTAAGGATTCGCGTCTGACGTCAATGGTCCAGTTTTTTCAAGGTCTTTGTATTATGTATGGCCGTATCGATGGCGGAAATTTATGTTTTACCGGATGCCCGATATTCACGGTACACTCGTGAAATGGTCGTTCGCGAAAATCCAAATTTCATCGCTACTTCGGAGATGCTATGTCCCATCTCTCGTGCGCCGACTATAACACCACGTTCAAAGTCACTTAAATCTTGAAAACACGCCATTGCACAGAAGGAACCGATCTAATACATTTGTCAGACATCTTTTGTCTTATATAGGCGTCGCCGACCGCATCGGGTTACGATGATTGGTTGCATATCTCCGTTATTTGCATATGCACGCCTGCACCAGTTTTTTTGGCTGTTCAGTGTAGCTATTTTGCGGCGGTCCACAACGCTTTCAACAGTGATGTAATGACGCGCAAGATACGGGACATCCCTCTCTTAAATATCGTTACCACACAACAGGAGGAATTATAATCGATACGTATTTAATTTGAAACATGCCCTATTGTGTCAAGGAAAAAGCAACACAAATGAGTGACGATAGAACACAATAAGAAAACCATTCTTGTCACAGAACATAAGCTTCCAATTGATTTATAGAAAGACAACACAAAGGCTGATCTGTTGAGCAATGACATTATTCATTGTTACTTTCAGAAAGAAATTGATGAGATCTTAAGCGTTTGTGTCCGCTTAAATATTAAATTGAGAAGCCCAAAACTTTGCACCATGATTACATCACATGCTGACCTACCTAGCCGTAAGGACTTGGCAGTATATTTACGAAAGTTTGATGGAAATTTGTTATGTGACATGACCTCTTAGCTCTCCAGATCACAACCCATCAGCTATCTTTTTTTTCCGTTTCTGAACACATGAAACTGTGCTTGCATAATGCATCTGCTGTAGTATATCATCGTGCAAAGATGGAAACTACTCAACTTTATGTTTTCAGTTTTTAAATTCTTCATTCTTTCTTCAGCCATTGATATACCACAATTGCCCATGCAAATATGGTTTCTTGTAAATAGTTATTCGCCTTTATTATTGCTTAAGTAAATAAATTTAGTATTTTTAAAAATCGCCTTATCATCAGGAGCACGTCAAACATGTAGCACTCACCTATACATTTGTCAACTCCCAATAATTATCTTGTATGTTAACCCTTAGTGGAAGGGACTGGCGTGCGAGTTTGCCAGTGAGTTATTTCTTGCTGTGAATTTTTTATTGTTCCTCCATGAGACATCTCCCTCCCTCTAACTTAATAGGAGCATCTCTCGAGTACAATGCGACCAGCCGATTTGTTCAATCTGACCTTTGCCTTCCAACCTAAGCGTCTTTTGCAGTCGCGCCACGTCAGCGAACTCAGTACAGTACACCAGAAACTTGTACGCTGCCAACAGATTCGAAGACAAAGTCACGACAGACATACGCAGAAAAATTGGTAAGTTAGCTGGAGTGAGAGGATTTTTCAGTTGAAACTGCCTTTCAAAGAAAACTACCAAGCATTTTATGCATCCGGTGACCAACTCACGATCGACGAAAACTTGGAGCCCTTTCGTGGGAGATATTCATTCATGCAACATATTCCGAATAAATTTTCTTAGTTTTCCATTTCATCTGTTAATCTTTTTCTCTCTATTATGGTTCCTGAACAGATCAAAGTAATAAACTGAGAAAAATGGTTAGAAACATGAAGGAGAGGGTTGAGAAAACGACCTGGCGTACTTTATACGCCGCCCCTCCCAGCTGTTTTTATACATTAGCCCCTCCCACGAAGGGTTAAAGGAAGAACAGGGGAAGTAATTGTTTTTTATTATACAAGTGTCTGTCTGAGAATTCAGGGCAGTATTATTCCGTGCCTTATCACACCTCGTTTCGTCAAAGCATTTCTCAGACAGCCATTGCCTTTTACTGCTTTATTAAGGGGGCATACGACTGTTAAACCTCGAAATTTTCGATTTTATGAAAAAAATATAATTTCCAAGTCTCTTCTGAACAGTTTAAAACAATCCGCGTTAAAAAAATTCCCATTATTATGAAAGTTATGAAGGAAAATGTATCAGCTTGTCAGTATAAACAATGAAAATGGCCATATCTTTAAACGCTACATCTCAAAATGTGTTTTCTTGATATTGCGCGCACAATATCTCAAGAACTATTGAATATTTTTACATAAAATTTTTACTGAATATGTATTGTGCTATGTTCTACAAATTGAACCACAATTTTTGTACTTCTTTCCTCCAAAGAAGTTTTTTGGGGGAATAAAAGTTTAAATTTTAGCTATTTTTAACATTTTATTTTCAATTGGTATATAAAATACAAATTCAATTTAAATGTTAACAAATTGTGGTTCAGCTTTTAAAAAAGACTGTTTGGATTACTTAGATACCCAAAATATTGTGTTTAGACCAACATTTTATTCGTAAGCATGCGCGCAAGGTGATTCTCCCATTTTTTCTCCAAAAATTATACCTACATTTATTACTCTCTCAAATAAATACATACCAATATAAAGGTTTCAAAATATGTGTACTATAAGAAAATAAACAGATGTTTTTCTACAATAAAGGAAGTTTGTGAATTGCATTGTTTCAGTGATATAATGTTTCGAATTTGAGAGTTCCCCCGCCCCCATTTTTTCGAGGTGTAAGAGTCGTATGTCCCCTTAAGCTGCTAAATCAATGTGATATATTACTATTGAAAAAGAAGTAATTGAAGTATTGCACTTACGGTATTCTGAGATATTAGATTTATTCTACACCAAAATTAAATTATAATTAATATTGCATTAGTGGATTTTGTTAAAATAATGTTAAAGAATTCCATTATAATTTTTGCGTTTGAATAGCAGGAATATGATAGAAAAGAAAGCTTCTTATTTTTCTTGCTTACTTCATTTGCGTTTTATATTACTAATATAATAGCCCAGATCTCTCGGTAACGCTCTGGCTTCACCAACAATAAAACTCGAGCCATAGCACTGCGAGACGTTAAACATAACATAACACCACAGCATACCCCCGAATTCGGAGCCAGGACGGCTCCCTGTCGGTTGGTTGGGTATGCGTGAGACTTGATTGAAAAAGCCAGAGCAAAAAAAAAAAAAAATACAACTTCTATAAGAAGATACAAAAAAACAGGACATTTAAAACAAAAGAATATAATATTTTTTTAAAGTTCAGTCTTTCAGGTCGTTGTGTTGTTGAATTTGAGAGGGTCGTGCCCTGTGTATGGAGGAAGAGAGAATATGAGTACATAGGGTTAGTTGGGTCTGTGGCTAGTTGTTGTCGCCATCTTTTGGAAATAAGAGTGTTTCGTTTACCGCGATGAAGTGGATGGGTTTTCTGATTTTCTCCCTAGAATTGTTGTTGTTCATGACTCTTTTTCACCAAAGTGGTTCTAGGTCAGCTGACGGTTTTGTTAGGTGGTATGATGTTGTAAACAGGGAACTTGTAGCATAGTGTAAGGGGTTTCCCAGGTTTCCACAGCCACAGGAACCGCTGGTTCTGAGGTTGAATCTTTTAAGATATGTTGGAAATGGGCCGTGGCCCGTGACGAACATTATTTCTGGCCTTTGCCATGGAGTAGGAGTGACTTTTGGCAAAACGTTAAGAACGCTCCTGTCTGTTTCTCCATTGTCCCATTCTTTTTGCCAGCGGATGATGGACTCTTTTTGTACCAGACTCTTGATATGGTTTCTTGGCGATGGGATGAATGTAGGGATTCCATCCTGTGTTGCCTTCTTGGTTAGTACGTCCGCCGCTTCATTACCGCTGCATCCGACATGAGCCTTAATCCAACCAAGTTTAATGTTTGTTGATTTTAGTAATATTTCCTATGTTTATTGAGCAATAGGGCTCTTGGTGTCAATTGAAGCAATTGAATGGAGGCTCGAATCGCTGTCTGACCATACCTTTATCTGTTGGTTGGTCTTGCTTGCCCAAAGACAAGCCTCCTGTATAGCAAGAAGCTCTGCTTGGAAGACTGTGTTGAAGGGACTAAGTTGCGCCATCCATTCGTATTTTGTTATGTCTTCTTCCATGACACAGAAGGCTCTGCCTGTTTTATCTTCTATCTTTGAACCGTCCGTGTAAATATTGAGATCGGGTACTGGAAGGAATTGCGTTTTTAGAGATATTCTGTCTTCTAGTTGAAAAATTGCTGGGTGGAATTTGGTGGATGTTGTGCCGTCCTCGTAGTTATTGGAATTGAAGTTGATATTATTATTTCATTGTTACCTAAATTTCAGTAATTTTTAATTTTAAAGAGTAATTGACGTTCTAATTTCAAATTTAATAGTTCTTTAGAACTAGTGACATAAAATTTTCTATCGATTGATATAAAATTTATCTCGCTATGATCAATAGTTCCCGAGCAAATTTAAATTATATTAATCACATATTTAAAATTAATTTCCGTTTTTCAATAAAAAGTAGTAAATTACGTCAGTGGTATATCATGCGCGTGGTATAATTTGGACGCCACGATGCTTGATAATTTGATAATATTTTTTGGCAATGTTTGACAAGCAGAGAAGTGCTTTGTTTTGAAACTAGAATTTCTATCTATCTAGATTATATCTATTAGATTTTCTAGATTTTTTTAGACCAAGAATTTTTTTGAATAAAGAAATGTGTAAATAAAATGTAAATAAAAAAAATATATTTCCTGTCCTAAAACATATGTTTATTTTATTTCAACGTTAAACATTTTTTCTCTCATATATATCTATTGAAACACGTCAAATTTGAAAGGGAAATCTCTCGAATAAAGACGCAATTTGCACCCGTCATACCATGACGGGTTGTTTTTCTAGTTACTAAATATTTCTTCAACTTTCTTTCAGTTTTTACTTTGTATGCAGAAAGTCGACATCAATTTTATTGTCGGACTTGCCTTTCCTTATTTTACTGCATTTTTGAAAATTGTGAATAGAAATGGCGTATTTATTTTGAACTGCTTTCAAACTCAAAGTTCAACATGTCCTGTCGTACTTTGTAATTAAAAAAAGCCGCTCGAAAATGCGTTGTAGACGTAGAACTCGAAATTTAATAAACCCGCCGGGATTCTTTCACTACGGAGTCAGAGAAAGCAGTTTCCTCACTCGATTACGATACCGATTAAGATTTCCTTAGTGCATCGACAAAGACGCTTTCGTCTTCGACTCAGATATGAATCTCTTTCACAGAAGATTGATGGATTATTGCGCCAGCTTGCCGCTATGAGAATAAATTAATGGCTCCTAAAGTGCAGAAATATGCTTCATGAAATGCAGTTCACATTTTACTAGGTCAAATTGACTTTTAAAACTTTAAATGAGTAATGGTGTTGAAAGTGTTTGCGGTGGTATCTTTATTCGTATGGTTCATCAACTGCATTTTCTAGAAAATGATTAATAAACTTTGCCTTACGTCTTCCTCTGTTGGAGGACAGCCTGTTTCACGATAGCGTTCACTATCATGGAGTATGTGTTATGAATATGTAAAAGATTAAAACCCGGACGATCAAAGTGTCACACTTTTCGTAGATTAGTTACTGGGTCTTAGATTATATTTGACAATGAAAACAATTAGACAGTTGTAAAAAAGTAAAAAAATATAGGGATAAATGTTGAATTCAATTTTCTATTTTTTGACTCTTTTTAAATCTTATTGCCTATGCTTTTAAATTTTTAAGATAATATAGTTTATTTTCGCACAGAGATTTGCACTTTAAGATAATACAGTTTTTTTTTCCCTTTCGTGCTACGGATAAAGAAATAAATATCTGAAAAGATCATGAATCAATCTTTTTTTATCTTATTCTTTATGTAGTAAATAGAACCAGCTGGTCATCACCTAGACTTTCCTGTATTTTAAAAACATAATGCGTCTTGATTTTAACGCTGTAGTGTAATTAACTGAATCTGATATGTCTTATACTGCCATTTTCCTTTCGGCCGAATGGGTCTAAAATTTATAGAGCTTTACAATTTTGATGCTAAGAATTTTGATAATTACAATGCTTCCCCTTTGTGAACTTCGTGTAAGAGAAAGTAAAAATGGGTCTTTGCTTCGTCGTTTATAGACGCGTGGCCTGTATTACGACCGCTAGGATTCTATTATTGCATCCTGTGGGCTGCAACATTAATGGAATTGCACATAGTGTGTCGATATTGGATTGATTTGTTATCTTTGGTTAAATTTTTCCGTTCCTAAGCAACACGAGAAATATTGCTAGACAGAATTCCTCATTTTGAACCGTGGTCAGATGGCGAGGACGACACCTAACATGGCATTCACCTCTCTAAATTCTAATCCACACCTGTTGGAAGACGTTTGACCTTCGATATCAAATTTCATGTGAACCAGGCCAACATAAACGGCGGTTCATCGTCTATATCGAGCCTGGAACCCTTCAATTTCAGTCTTTGAGTGAAGCCAATTATTTTGCTATAGTAAAAAATATAATAAAAAATGTTTAAATTATATTTAGTGGATATGTCGCTATTTATTTAATGGTTACAATTAATTAGTTAATTTTGAATAGCAGAAAATTATTTTAAAAATAATTTAATGTTCAGTTCTATTGAATAGCAGAAAATTATTTTAAAAAATCATTTAATGTTCAGTTCTATTGAAGTATACATTACTATTTTTTTGCAGCTTGGTTTTAACTGAAACTGCAATAAGTTTGAGTAGCAAACTAGATTTTGCTATTCTTGTAATAAATATGGGTAGAAATGGCGTCTTCATTTTGACCTGCTTTCTAAATCAACATATCCTTCGTAATTAACAAAAGCTGTTCTTGAAATGCGTTGCGAACGCAAAATTCGAAACTTATTCCTTTGATTTTGGAGTCGAACGTCTTTGAGAGAGAGCATCTTCCTGTGTTAATTACGATGCCGATTAAGATTTACTAAATATTCGATAAAGACGCTTTCATCTTCAACGAAGATAAGAATAACTTTCACGGAGAATTGATGGATTAATGCGCCATCTTGCCGCTTGGAGATGAAATTAATTGCTTTTGAAGTATAGAAACAAACAGTATGAAAAAGAATTAAAGCTTTATAAGGTTAAACTAACGTTTAAAATTTTAAATGAGTATGGGTGATTGAAGTGCTGCAGGTTGTGACATTATTCATAGGCGAATAACTTCTCTTTTATCAATTGGATTTTGTCAAAGATTTATAATTTATGCTTTCGGCCCATCTTTGAAAAGGAAAGTCTGTTTCAACTCGGCATTTATTATCATGGAACATGTATTATAAATGGGTCAAAGGATTAAAATCCAGTTTCTAAAATAAATTATATCACAATTTTTAGGTTTTAAACCACCTACTTTTAGGTTATACTTGAAAAGGAAGAAAAGGAGCAATGGAAGAAAACTTTAAAAATCTCATAAAGAACAGTCGAATTGAACTATTTATTTTTTAGTCTTTTATTTTAATCGAATTGGCAATGCTATTCATTTTTCAGATATTTAAACTCTCCAGTAATTTTAATAATCAAAGTCTTTCTTTAATTTGACAATACATATTGTTCCAAGCTATAAAGTCGTTTCCCTGAGATGCTAATATTGGCGAAAATTTGGCGACTTTGGCGACAAATTTAGCGACTTAGCGGAAAGTTGGAGACTTTGGCGACAAAAGGAATTTTCTAAAAGGACCTCGAACTTTCACTCTATATCTATCGGCTTCGTGAACTTTCTGGAGATTACGTCATTTCCTACGTAATGAAGTCACTTCCTGTTGAAATTGTATAAAAGCAAGCTCTCAGGCCAAGAGTTAGTTGGATTTTGATTAGCAAGCAAGCTGTTGAGCTAACAACGAACCTTTGACCGCTGTATTGAGATTTATTGGTAATCTCTGTTGTGAATTTTTAGGAGTGCTGTTTTAATACTTGTGCTACGTTTCTTTTCTTAGAATATTTGTAAAATAAAGAGCTTTATTTTTTTAATCCTGCTTATTGGACTGCAATCACGTACACCCACAAGACAATTTCGTTACAATAGTCAATCAGTTTGTCAGAGAGATGCAGTAGCCATAACACCACAGCATATACCCGAATTCGGAGCCTTAACGGTTCCCTGTCGGTTGGATGAGTATGTGTGAAACTTTATTGAAAAGCAAAAGCAAAAAAAACCACATAAAAGGTAACATGATTGACATGAACAAAACATACATACATGAACAAAACATACATACATGAACAAAGAAGAATATAACGAAAATTTCATAGGGGGTTACAATCCGAGTTTAATATAAAATATATACAAGAGGAGTTATCATATTGAGTGCAGTGAAAGGATAGAATGTTTCCTTTCGTTACGTTGTTTCACACAGTTGCAGCTCCAAGATTCGGGGCTGTTAGTGTTGTTCGATGCGACGATAAAGAAGAATTGATAATGTATTACAACCTGTTATATTGATAAATATTGTCGCAACCATCCTAAAAATCGTGGGACTGCATTCACGTACGCCCACAAGACAATTTCGTTACAATATGGCTCATTGAACAAGGTATCAAACATATTTAATTGTCTAGACAAACAATTTTAGCTTAACATTCCGTTAGGCTTATTGAATCTAGTAGGCACACTTCACATAACGTTATCTCCCGGGGGAACTGCGAAGACACGAATGGGTGACCGCCGGATAAGTAAGCGTGTATTCTTTTTCGAAGGGATACAGCGATAGTGGTGGTAAAGTTGTCCCCACCAGTGATATACGTACCTCCTTCTGGAGGGGTCGAGCCGTGGACAGGGGATTGGATAATAGGACTCCAGGCCTCAGTACTCGATCTATTAATGCGGCTGTCATTCAGAGGCCTCGTATGATCTGAAATATTGCCTCGGTCCGATGATTTTGGAGCAAACATTTCTAATTCACAAATTCAAAAAGTCACAATATATTTACAAAGTTTACTTTGTAACGGCGTCCTTTCTTTTGTTCCACTCGACAGCCCTTATCAGAGGTAAGATTTTAAGACCTTCTTTTCATACTTTGATTAAAAGACTGCTTTTAATTTCTTCTTTGTGGATAAATGTTTTTATTTCCAATATATTCCGGAATAGGTTCAGGCCTTAGAGGAAATTCATATTAAATTCAGACCTTAAAGTCATTTTCCTCTACAGAAAACTTATTCTAGTTTTGAATCTGCATGGATGAATGGCCTCTGATGAAGTCATACACCGGATTTTTACTTCTTATCATTGTTTGTCATTTTTTTTGTAATTTTAACTCTTTCACAATTAAATATTCCCTTAATTAGTATTTATTATGTGATCTTACTGAATATATGCCTTTGGCTACAGTCGTAGATACTTGATTACACACAATTCTATGTAATTTTAGCCTATTTCCTTAAAAACAGATTGCGTTGTCTGCTAGAAAAGTGATTTGTAATTCACTCGCCGTGAAACTGTTGACGAGAGCCGATGTAAACATTGGCAGAAACGGAAAAATATTTATCCGTATTGTCTAATATAGTTTATTGTTTGAACGGTACTAGATAGCTTATCAGGTAAGTTCATAGTTTTTATATCTTCTTAGCAACGCAATATATATAGTATAGATTTGGCATAGTAAATAAATTATTGTTTAGGTTATTGTTTTTCATTTTATTCTTAAAATTTTGAAAATCTAAATTGTAAGTGTTTCATTATTTGAGAAAAGCTATAAAAATACCTGTTATTTTTTTCATTTTTAAGTTAATAATTATTTATTACAACAGAAATTATATAAGTAATTATATCATTGATTAGTTGCTGTAGTTTTGGCATCAATACAGAGTCTGAGTTTTGGAACCTGATGACTGTGGGTTTGAGACACCGTTCCTCAAATGATCCGCTATGAACGTTGGACAGATACGCATTAAATCTTTCGGAGACATATATCCCCCGCTCGTGTTGTGTGAAATTTTCAAGAAGGGGCAGCCGACTCAGATGTCGTTCTAAATATCTCACCTTGTTCAAAATTACAAGATAATCTCATTCAAGTCCTCCTATGGATTCGAAAAGAACTTTTATCTACATAAAGGAGAAATAATAGCTAATAAAAGCTTTACTGGGATGTTAGATGGTTCAAAGCGTAACACAAACACATCACGGAAGTTTTCAACCTTTCATTCTACATGACTTTAGTCCCAATGGTGTTAATTCTTTGTTCAAAAGCCAATTATATAATTATGAATTTTCAAATATAAAAAAAATGGAAATTTGTGCAGAAAAGTATCCTGGCCGTCACCCCATACTTTTAAGTTAGTCATGCACTATCACTCCCCTCCACGCATATGGCTTGGTGGTATAATCTACACCATTCCATTTTTCAGTCCATCCATTTTGGCAAGTCCTTCACGACCGCTCCTCTGAACGCATATGTTGTGGTGGCACCACTCCACACCATTCTATTTTGAACCCATTCGTTTAGGATGATTATTCACGACTGCTCCACTCCATGCATATGGCTTGGTGGCACTCAACGCCATTCCAGTTTTCAGCACATCAATTTAGGCAGTTCATTCTCGACAATTCCACGCAGCGGAATTCCATCCACTACCAGTGACTGCAGTCTCCGACCATCGCCTTCTCCGATTTCATCGATGAACCACGCACTCACTGTCTCCCCTACATTCCTCCACACACACGTACATACTCCTTTGGGTGTTGATTTATGGCCCGATATTCCAAATGGAGGGAATTATATCCGGATCGGTTAAGCCCTTCATTCACGATCTATCCACTCCCCGCAAATTGCGCCTTGACACTGCACAACATTCTATATTTCAGTCCATTTCTTTAATTTTGTCATTCATGGGCCGCAAAGCACAAATCGGAAACCCATCATTTATGGATACTCCAGTCCCCTACAGCACATACTTCAGCACGAAAACTTCCCTCGCCCTATCCGAGTTTCTCTTCATCGATAAAGTCTCTTCTCATCATTTTCACCGGTGGCATTTCAGCATTTATTTCCTGGTAGTCCAAATGGAGATCCAGGATATCCAGAGAAGTTGGAAATCCAAATTTTGACCTCGCTGCTCCATTTCTTATCGGGTTGTCACGTCGATGTATCGTCGTATATCAGCTACTGTTTCATCAAAGCTGTTTTGTCAATTTTTATTGCTACATTTATTACAGCACAGTTTGTAAAAAATGAAAATCAATTCAAGCGACTTCTAAATCGGCAGTAAAAGAATATTACATTTAGTGTATAATTACAGAACATATTTTTAAAAAATCTTATTGATTTCCAAGATAGAAACTAGAGGAACCAAGACAACATTTCTACCATAATAAAATTTCTACCTAAATGAAATTTATGATGCCCTTAAGGGCAATTTAATTTTGAAATAATCGATTGAAAAATAGAGAAAAATTTAATCGATGAGTTTTTTTTTTCCATTTGTTTCACTATGAAAAGAAAATGGGTACGTTTCAGAAGATAATTAAGTTCTTGATTCTTATTTTTCTCCAAAGCTGTTTTGTCAATTTTTATTGCTACATTTATTACAGCACAATTTGTAAAAAATGAAAGTCAATTCACGGGACATCTAAATCGGCAGTAAAAAAAATTGCATTTAGTGTATAATTACAGAACATTTTTTAAAAAATCTTATTGATTTCCAAGATATAAACTAGATGAACCATAACAACATTTCTACCATAACAAAATTTCTATTTTAATGAAATTTATGATACCCTTAAGGGCAATTTAATTCTGAAATAATCGATTAAAAAATAAGGAAAAATTTAATCGATGGGTTTTTTTCATTTGTTTCACTATAAAAAAGAAAATGGGTACGTTTCAGAAGATAATTAAGTTCTTGATTCTTATTTTTCTCCAAAGCTGTTTTGTCAATTTTTATTGCTACATTTATTACAGCACAGTTTGTAAAAAATAAAAGTCAATTCACGGGACATCTAAATCGGCAGTAAAAGAATATTGCATTTAGTGTATAATTACAGAACATTTTTTAAAAAAATCTTAATGATTTCCAACATATAAACTAGAGGAACCATAGCAACATTTCTACCATAACAAAATTTCTACCTAAATGAAATTTAGGATGCCCTTAAAGGCAATTTAATTTTGAAATAATCGATTGAAAAATAAAGAAAAACTTAATCGATGAGTTTTTTTTTCATTTGCTTCACTATGAAAAAGAAAATGGCACGTTTCAGAAGATAATTAAGTTCTTGATTCTCATTTTTCATACCTGCATGATGAAGCTCTTTTCCCCTGTTAAAGAAAATAAAATGTTTTTTTCGGAGAAGGAGAAAGAAGTAATTGTGTTTTGAAATGAAACTGCAATTTTTGAAGTCGCATAAAGTTCGGTGTCAAATAACTGCTTGATAATGAGAAATTTTAATTCCTGCCATGGTAAAAAGTAATAACTGATTAAAGTAGCAGTTATTTTCCATATTTGTTTATATATCTACTTATTTTTATATCTAGTTAATTTTATAGTAGCAGTTATTTTCACCGTAAGTCTGTGAAAACATAACGAACTTTTCATTATGTATAAATACATATCTAAGTGTTTGTATCAGTATAAATTAAAATATATATTATTATTATATATAATTTTAAGACAAATAATTTATATTAAAACTCCGGAAAAAAATTATTAAAAACCATTGCTTAAATGAGTTAAGTTTACTTTGATTAAATTGCTTTTTTGAAATACCTTGAGGGCCTTTTTGGGAGCAGATTTGCTTTTGGAGGACTAGGCATATACTAGATGAAGCGCAGTATTTCCAGATTTCCATACTACATCATTAGGGAAATTTTTGATTCAATGTTTCATTTGTCCTGGCTTATTTAAACTGCGTCAGGCGAGCAGACACAAACACGGTAGTTTTGAGGGTCTTCAATCCACGACCCTTTTCATCTTAAGCTCATTGGGCTAGATTAAGTTGAAAAAGACGATAAGTGTTCCTGTGGGAAAACAGTAGGTACGATTCTTAAAACAGTCAAATAATGTAAGCTTTGGAAAAATTAACGTGAAATGTGGCCCCCTGGCAGGAAGGATATGGAATTAAAAACTTACACAGTAATTGTAGCTTGTCAGAAACTCTGTTATTCAGATTGTCGAGAAAGTCTTCCCAAAGGAACTACATGAGCCTAACTAACATGTCTTTGACATTTGTGCATACAACTAGTATACACGACAGTTCTGAGAGTCTTCAATCCACATCCTTTTTCTTCTTAAACTCATCAGGTTATATTCTTTTTGACAAAGAAGATAAGTGTTACTGTGGGAAAACAATAGGTAGTATTTATACTAAATACTGTCAAAGAATGTAAGCTTTGGAAAAATTAACGTGAATTGTGGCCTCCTGGCTGGAAGGATATGGAACCAAAAGCTTTCTCTAATTGTGATCTGTCGAAAGCTCTGTCATTTGGATTGTCGATCAAGTTTTACCAAATGAACTAAATGAACTTAACTAACATTTTCTTTGACTACTTGTTCTTACTTTATTGATTTTTTACTATTTACTTTCGTTTTATTTTTCCTTTTTTATTATTTTATTGTACATTTTAAATTTCATTCGTTATTCTTTTGGCTTCGTTTGTCTTAATTATCTTTTTGTCGTAGATTGCAGGTGTGGCAACAACGTATTCCTACATACGCAGTCAACCGTCCTGCTCATGCGTAGTAGAAGAATTGAGTCCTATAAAGGCTCGGATATTATCTGTCGTCTCTCTCTTCTAGCACTGTTATCAGTTATGTTTCTGTTGTCAATATCTTAATTTAAATATCATTTACTTTACCTTTATCTTGTTACGTTATTAAAGTTGTTATCGTTACTATGAGTTAGCTTCTTTAGCGTTTTATAATACATCCTCACTCCTGCACGAGCCAGTTAGTACACGCATTCCTGTATGCGGTGTTCGTATCTTAAAGTTACCTTGAATAAATAGATGCAGTTGCTAGTGATGATAACTATTTTAATTTACTACCACCGCATCAAATTCCAAGGAGAAACCGTTAAGCGTAACCTCCTAAACAGGCAAGTCTGTTGGATGTATTAGGATTATCTTTTTGTCGTAGATTGCAGGCAAGTCTGTTGGATGTATTGGGATTATCTTTTTGTCGTAGATTGCAGGCAAGTCTGTTGGATGTATTGGGATTATCTTTTTGTCGTAGATTGCAGGCAAGTCTGTTGGATGTATTGGAGATTTGTGATATCTCTTTACAAATTCTGAGAAGCCGGTTAGGTTGATGTCCTTTTTAGTCGTCGGGTGGGTCAGAGTAGATCTTCAGGTTTATTGTTCTTGACATTTTTCTGTTAGACATTCAAAAGGCTTTGGTGAAAAAGTGGCTGCTGTTGGTCCTAGCTTTTCATCTGTTGTTCTTTTGGCGACCTGAGGTTTTCTATTGGGACCTCTTATTAAATGGGTTTTTTCATGGCAGTTCATCTGCTATCAATCTCAATCCTTTTCATTTTAGTCACCAGTTATACGGGACCTTGAAATGTTCTAAAGGTTATTCCCATATTTTATCTTTGATGATGCTCTTCAAAGGTTTGATTCAGTAGCTTCTATATTGAAGACAGAATATCTTCTTCCAGATCAGAGAGTCAAAGATTTGGCGCCTGATTCCAGTAAAGACCCACAGTATATGTTCTGGCTGGAACGAAATAAAATAATTAATCAGAGAGATTCGAAACTCTAGTCCTAAGAATTGTAGCATGAAAATATTTAGGATAGATTCTTCTGTTTTCATATTACTTTTTTAAAAAAATACTCTTAATTATATAGAAACAAAAAATAAATTGCATTTAAAATAGTCTCAAAGCGCTGGCACTAACTTAAAGCATGAAAAGTATAGCAGTAAAATATACTCAAAAATATTTAGGAATTTATTAAATTAAAGCGAAATGAAATTGGTTTCCCTGGAAGTCTATTTTTTTCATTTTTTTCAAAGTGTATAAAAGTAGTTTTAAGAGATAAAATACTCTAAAGTTATTGTGGAAAAACTTTAAAACTTCGATTAATTTTAATTAAAATTTTAATTAGAAATTTTAAAATCCCTTAATTAGTACCGCCTTCAGTTGTATCTACTTGCTAGATTTGGCGTTTTTAAGTCTAACGGTCTGACCCGTACATGCTTTTGAACGATTTTTGCATCAGGCATGTCGCATCACGTAATTTACAGAGAGTGTTTAGCCTATAAACGTCATCATGTTCAAAACATGTTCTTTATTAAACGTTTGCTGATTTCATTGTGGCGTGGATATTTGGTCCGAGGAGTTCATTCAATGATGTCGTACTTGCTTTCAGTTTACCTACACAGTATAAAAGGGGAGCATTGTCTAATAAGTAAAAATATGGCTTGTTCTCGATTAGGTGCATCAGTATATTTTCATGCAATTAGTATAACGAGTTGAATTATCGTTTCAAATTGCTGTTTTTAAAATTGAAGTTTTTTTGGAGCACCTTAATCGTTTGGTTTAAAATATGAATATGTTACCCTACGCTTCTTCTTCGAAAATAAATTAATATATCAACATTCAAAAGAAATTTGTTATATAAGCGCAATAATTAAGTGAAACCATTCAAAGTATTTAAATACATACAGAATTTAAAATACTATAATATATTGGGAAGAAGTTGCGATTGAAAACAAATATAGAAAGCTGTATCTCAAATATCAATTGGTTGTGAAACGCGTGTCTCATCAGTTGCAATAGTAAATATTCTGTTATTACATTTTTTTTCTCGGGCAGGAGAGATAAAAAAAATCATGACGTTACAAAGAAGAAAACTTCGTCTTATAATACTGAGACGTTTTCCTTCGGTAGCGACGAAGAATACTTTCCAATTTTAAAGAAGGGAAACCTTGTAGATCGCAAGAAAAATCATCGTTTCGACGATGCAGAGCAAAATAGGAAAAACTAGAACAATGAAAGCAAAACGAAATTTATTTTTGCTAGACCCACAGGGAATTCCTAAGGACAGCTTTTGTTCTTCACTCCCGTTTCCCTTTCCACGTAGTTAGTTGGCTTGAGATTTTTCGGAAAAGAAGAAATTTTGCCCGGTAGATTCTTTATGGCGGTAAAAAAGCTCTCTTGAGGAAACAGTTTCTCCCTTTATTTCACTTTTGAGATTGAAGGATGAGTCGAGAGCGTGTCTCGCCTTTTAGTTTCGGTTCAAACTGACTTTTTTGGTCATACTGATGCAGCTTTACGAGAGGCCATTTCTTAATGGCTTTTTGAGATCTAGAGGTTACTTTTTCCACCTAAACATGAAACAGTCTGTGTGAGTTACGGAGTAGTCAATGTGAAAATCTTTGCAAAGAGGCTTGAAAAATATCAAAATATCTGGAATGCCTTATATATTCGCAAATTTCACAAAAGTATTCGTTATTATCATTGAAGTAAAGAACAATTTTATAAATTAAATGCGTATTCAATAACAATGCCTTAATTTTAGATCATATTTATTTCAATTTAATCTTCAAGCTCCAGCTTTTCTTTTGAGCTAACTCCAGTGAGATATTGAGCCGTTACATCGAAGAGGTATTTCGTCGCTTAACAAGTAACACTACTTCTCTCACTTTTCTCTCAGTTTCAAAGAGGGAGAAGAAACTGAATTTTTCGCAACAAATAACGAATATTCCTGATTTTTTTCACATCTGATGAGATAATACTCATATCAGATTATGTTCATATCAGATTCAGAAGTATTCGTTTCTGGTTGCGGAAACTTTAGTTTTTCTTCCTCTATGAATTTTTGAAATATTGAGGTAGGTGGTGTCTCTTATTCAGCGACAATTTGCAGGCCTTAAAGATATCTGGATTGCTATATGGTTACTAAGTAACAGTCACAAATTTCGGAGGAAATATTCGTTGTAACCATAGAAATAAAAATTAAATTTCATTAAGTAATTTATATGTTTGAAATAATATTTTAACTATACTGCTTCATTATATTAAATTAAAAATTAATTATGTTAAATTAAAGTTAAATGGGCTTTTGATTTTAAGTTTTGTGTTTCGATTTTCATTATACTCAACTAATGTAAGGGCCTTCTTTTTTAAAAGGGCATTCCCTTTAATTCGTGTTTTAGATAGCTAAGAAAATCATATGCTGTGCACGACTTCCAAAATATGTCTGATACAAACTTTATGTGGATCTCCCTTTGCTTATATAGAGAATATGATATTTTTATACCAAGGAGTTTCTGAATCTGACACATAAAAGAAGAACAGTTGAATTCGTTTTATAGTTCAAAAATGGAATCTGACACATAAAAGAAGAACAGTTGAATTCGTTCGTTTTATAGTTCAAAAATGAATAAATTTCATTTTCTTTACGCTCACACTTAAAAATAAGTTGATAGAAGAAGGTTGCCGTCCTTGGACCACATAAACATTTTATTTTTACAGTGATAGAGAAGTAATTATTAATAAAAGAAATAGAAGAATATTTTTGTAATTTATTTTCGAGGGCAGTTCAAAATGTAAGGCAACAAATCCCCTGAAGGAAAACTTTATTTAAGAATTTCTCTGCATATACAAAATGGCAATTGAAGCAATTGTTCCATCGGTGCACAAACGTATTGAAACCAGCATTATAGAAATCAGCTTCAAGTTCATATAAACACAGCAACGTGACTCCCAGATGCTTCTTCAACGATCTGATTTGAGGAAATTCACTTGATCCGAGGTCTGGACAGTAAGGAGTGGGTTCCAAATAACCTCTATCGGATTGGATTGGTTGCACCAAATATCGTGTAATTGAGGCCATATGCCTTTGTGCGTTCTTGTGCAACAACAGGACAGCTGTCGAGAGAAGTCCCAGTCATTTAGACTCAAAAACCATTACATTTCTTACTTAGTCATCGACCACGTTTCCGTCAATACCTTCATCTTCTAAATAAGACTTCAGTACCTTATTACATAACTAGCTCCATCTACCTGCGGCGTTCGAATACTACGATCGCTTGAGCTGTCGAGGCAGGGAATTTAATTTCCACGGAGAATTTGTTTGTAGCTTTACGGGTAAACTAAACACACAAAGCTAAAATGAATAACGTTTCTTAAAAAACACTGGACGAATACATTGACAAACGCTAACACTAACAAATGATATTCATGATGTTAACACTGATACAACAAGAACAAAATACATTATATATAGTGTTGAACGTAAAACAAGTTGTTGTGCTGCCTGTGCTGATTTCCACATGATTGCTGCATGGGAAAACAAATGACGGCTTGTTTCCATGGTGGTTAGAGATACCTATCGCCACATGTGCACACATCAGTGTTTACGTTGTCTTACTTTTTGAAACAACCTCGCCTCTTCTATAAAATATGACCTGTTATAAAAAGTACTTTAAAGTAGAAAAATAGCTTATTACAATTCTGTCATCAGTCCAATTAATGAAACTATTTTCCCAGATTGGACCACCAATTTCCATGCGCACAATTAAAGCAAAATATATTTGATTCTGAAATTCACACAAACCAAGTATGGCATCTTATGCACAACGAGGGCTGTTCGCATGCCCTTGCAAAAAGTAAGAAAATATAATTTCTTCGGGTTAAACAATATTTCAGGGTAACAATTTTGTCTCCTTTGATCGGAGACCGACGATGGCAGCGTTTTTACTTCGTTCATGTATTGCGATTTGACCAACCCTTCAAAATAGGCAATTGTTTCAGCAACCAATTCATCTGTCAATGAAAATTTCTTTCCTACCAGACATTCTTTCATGCTGAGAGACTCCTAGTAATCCGAAGGTTCCAAATCAGAAGAATATGAACGATTCAAAACAACTTGGTAGCGTAGATCTTGTTGTTCTGAGCTCACAACTAATTGATATACCTGAATGAAACTTTGTGTGATACGGTTCAAGATTTACCGGCAACTAAACACAATCTCAGCAGGGTCGAATACCTCCATATCTGAGAGTTTACATGGACTTTTCGAAGATAACTCGTACATTGTATATTCTTCCTCATATGTTTCCACACATATGACACAAAAGTCCGTAACCTAAGTTTTTGCTTCAATTTGAACCAAAATTTGTTTTTTTTTCATGCCTTTTTGTTAGTTTTTACTTTGACTTCTTCCACTTCCCATTCATGAGGACTTTAAGTTATCATAAATGCTTTATGGGACGAGATAAAGGGTCTCTTGATCTCACCAGTTCAATCTAGAACGGAGCAACTTTTGGAAAACAATAGGAAAAAACCCTTCACCTTATCTTTACATTGTTTTAATTAAATTATAACAGTAAATTGTTGCCAAATAAGTTTTCTCTCCGAGGATATAAGAAGAAAATTTACTACTTATTTTAAACAGAGTAAGAGAAAATACATTTTTGTTAAAATATACAATCGATTATATCTAAATATAAACGTTCTCTAACTGCGACCACATAGCCTTTTCTCTACAAAATTATTTTACACGTTCACATCATATCAATATAAGTTGAATATTTTGCCCAAATATCTAGTACATTTGAGGTTCTGTAAAAAGTCCAAATATGGCATTTATCCTCTATCTTATTCTGAGGAACATAATTCATGGTTGTGGTCATGAATGTGACATCTGCTTCCAACACTAGGTTGCAACCGGACGATGACTATACCTCTAAACACTTCTAGAAATTAATTGAAGATTCCTAACAATATCGTGTAAACTTAATTTAGGAGTTGACTGCTAATTTTAAAGGCGATGATTTTTTGGTCGTTCACGCGAAGAATAATGATAAAAAAATGCAATGGTAGCCTTTATGTGAAGAGTATGTATTGCGTTTCAAGTCGTGTTTTACCTTATATTAACCCTGCACTACTCGACTCATTTTTGAGACATTAGCACACGCGCGGGTCATTTTGACCCCAAATTGTTAGGCACTAACTCCGTTTTATATTAGCTATTTGTACAAAAATAAAATATGCTCAGAGTATAAGAATATTTTTTCTTACAAATAACTTGAATTTAAGACACAAATGCGATTTTTAATAAGAAACAGGAAAATTTAACTGATCTCCTTTTTCCATATATTTTCTGTGTTCTTTTCTTCTCTTCTGCGCACGTTCATACGCCGTCATACCCATAACGTTAAATGAAAGTAAAGCATTAGTACATGCAGGGGTCAATTTGACCCCAACCCCTCAGTCAAAAGTGAGAAACCCCGGTTCAATGGCTTCTGCTGCTCTTTTCTTCTTCTTATAGCTCCTCAATTAAGATACATCACGTAACAGGTGTACATTTTTAGAACTTCCTACAATTTCTTAACAAAAGAGAAAGGGTGGGGTCAAAAAGACCCCGTGCGTGTGTTGACGGGGTAACTGCCTACAATTCCGAGTAAATTATTTATTTCGAAAATGCACTCGTTCAAGTGCAAAATAGACAAACGCCTGTGACGTCGGGAATGTTTGTCATATGAACACGAGATGGCAGCGTAGGCAGCTGGCTACGTGAAGAAATTGCACAGAACGAGGGACATTCCAGAGACCATTTCTCTACATACGACAACCGTTTTTATCAGCAGTTGTGTATGATGGATACGTCCATAAAGAAACTTTATGAATGTTAAACATACAATGCAGTTCATTGTTGTTCACAAGATTTACGTCAAATGCGTTAAGTCAATTTAATTTTTGAATCTATTCGCCTTCTGCAGAAAGAAAAACTGATGATACAACACAGCGAATTTTATTTGTTGATGGTAGAATATAAACAAAGAGAAGGGTCCTTCGGGTGAAACGTAGATATAGCTTGTAACGTCAGGAATATTTGTCTCGCGGCCACGGCCACCACCTAGCAGTGTAGGCTAGTTGGTGATGTGACAAAACTGCGCATAACTTGTTAATTTCCGGACACAACTTCGCTACGTACAGCAAACTTTTGCGACAGCAGAGGTGTGTGAGAGATACGTCCAAACAATTACTGCGTGGCGTTATTCAATTTCCGAGCAAAGAAGGTATGGCGGCAAGTGAAATTTGTCGTCGAATGCAAGTCATGCATGGGGAAACTTTCTTCAAAGCACTTTATTACAAGTGGTGTGCCACATATTGCCAAGGCAACAAAGGATACCCTTGGTGTTTTCGTTGAAAAACGTTGATCACCCACCTTACACTCCGGATCTATCGCTTTTCAATTGCCGCGTTTTAATGAAGTGTGGCAACAGCGTCTTCCTGTGTGTGCCTTGTACCTCGCTCATGCGCATTAGAGAGTCAAGTGGTATAAAACTTCGAGCATCGTCTGTCTTCTCTCTCTCTAGCGTTTATGTTATGTGTCGGCATGTTAACTTAGTATGATTTACCTTAATCTTATTTTAATGTTGTTAAGTTCATTAAAGTTATAGTTTGTTATTAATATGTGTTAGTTTCTTCAGCGCGCGGGATGCCTCTTTATTCCTGTACGTGCCAAAGAACACTGCATACTTGTGTATAGTCGTCTTGCATTTTAAGGTTACCTGCAGATTGGGATGGAACAGTCAATCCCTTCATCGCGGTAGCTAGAACCCGCAAGGACTACAGATGCTCCTGAAAAGTCAAATCTTCTCCCACAATCACGCTATGTCTATGGAAGAGTGAAGAGTGGTTGTATCATGTACCTTCGTTCTTTTCCATGGAAGGTATCCAAAAACTTGAGCAACGTTGGCACATTTGCCTGAACAATGGGAATGATTATCTGTAGGCTACTTCATGGTCTCCTTAGTATGCTTCTCGACTGCTGTAGAGTTCATTTCTCAATAAGGTATCTGTAATTTTTCAGACACCAGTCGATGTTTTACTCGAATAACATGTATATTGAAAAACATGACCTGTAAATTGAAATATTCCTTTTTGGGGACGATCTGGTTTAATTTTGAATTACTCGTCATTTTTTAGGAAATAAATGATTTTCTTCAAGTCTTAAAGAACATGATACTAAATTTGGCAAAATTTTTTAAACTTTTAAAGTATAAATTATCCTAAATAAATACCTTTCCCGTGTTTCAAGGTGGTGACTCTCCCTAGTAGTGACCGCGTTCGATACTGATAAAAAGCAGTGATCAGACGAGAACCTCTTTGGCTCACTCTATCTGCAAATGAAGTTTTATTCGTATATATGTACTGTATCTCAAATCTTCTGTAAATTGAAATATTCCTTTTTGGGAAAAATCTGGTATAGTTTTGAATTTCTCGTCATTTGTTTGTACTATAAATACGTAAGCTCTGTACCAGAAAATTGCGTTTTATTCGTAGGAACTGTACCTCTAAATGCTTTCTTCGTAGGTACTGTACTTCCAAATGTTTTCTTCGACGGTTCGGTACCTGCAAATGTTTTTTCGTATATATTGTACCTGCGAATAACGGTTTATCCGAAGGAACCCAAAATGAAAATAAAGCTATCTTTTTCTTAAAATAAAGATAATAGCAATGCCTGAAACTTATGATTTCAATAATTACAGTCATAATTCATATCTCAACCTTCATTCCAAGATGTCTCCATTAAGCAGATCGTGAAGCCTTCAAAGGGAGATCTTCAAAAAGAAAAAAAAATCTCAATTCTCTTAAATCCAAATTCAGATAAGCTGTTATGAGTTGAGACAGAGAGCAATTAATATAAGAGTAACTATTCCAGCATTATATGGTACGAAATCCTTCTGAATTTTTTTGTAGCTGAAATCGAATCGTAACCGTAACGATATCTCTTTTCCTCCGATCCAATGCCATTTTCCAATCTTCATATCACCAGATTCTTTATTGCATAAAATCGAGCTTTAACAGTTCGCAGCCAGCTGGAGAACTTTCTTAAGAAATTTGAGATTATACCGTCGAAAGAAAATAATCTTCATCATTACAACTAATGATTTCTACATGAGTGGATTTTGGTGGAGAGAAAAAGATACTTTTGTTTAATTTTACCTCCCAGTAAATTCAAAAGTTTCATTCGCTTTACTGTTAATGAGTGAATGTTCTGTATATTCAGTTGCTGCAGAGTATGATTTAGAGTAAATTTAATGATAACGAAATACGATTTGAAAGTGATTTATTTATCAGTTATAAAACAGAAAAGAAGATTTATAATTATTGTTCTTTAATGCGATAACATATTATTCCCTAATGTTTTATATCAGTGTTTATAATGTTGGTTCCATTTCCCCAACCGCTAGACCGAATTTCGTCAATATTAATTTTATATGAAAGCTCATGATCCCTAGATACATTATGATTGGTCTTGTCTTCATGCCGCACCTTCTATTTTTAAAAGATATCGCAATACATTCTCTATAGAAAAAGCATTTGACTGAGTCCCCAGCCTCAACAACTAGACCGATTTCACCAATTTTTTTGTCACTTTGCCTGCATAGTTAACCAATCAAAATGCTCCACGTTTATTGTGCAAATTTAAAATAGTATTTTTGATCTGTATGCACACCAATCAACAAGGCACCTCAAGAATATTGTAAAATACTTATTGTATGGGAGGAAACTTTATTTAGAACGATATCATTATGCATTTATGGTAAAACTTTTATGCTAAAATTCGTGAATTAGTACCCCAAAGGGATTTTAACTTTTTATAGCTTTTTCCTTATGAAGTAGCTACTTAAAATTGAAATTACTCTGTATGCAGTACTTAAAAATGAAAAATTGTAGTTCCGAGAAGCGAAACAGCGAGCTACTAAAAGAACAAAAGCTACTAAACTATGAGAGTGATGTGCAAGCCGGGTTTTGCTAGTTTATTCTTTTGATTAAAATAAAGTTCGTTTTTGAGTAGAAGGAAATAAGTTAAAAACCTTACAAAGCAGAACGATATATGCATAAATAGAAATGGTGTTTATCTACCAACGCTTTTAATTTCCAACTGCGAAATATAAGAATAAAATTTCAAAAACTTGTGTTGAAGTTCTAAACTGCTTCAAATCTTAAAGTCCTGGCACCTCAAAGCTATTCTATTTCTTCTTTTTCCACAAAGAAGACCTTATATTATCTTTTTACTTCCACCCCTAATGTATTCATCTAAGTTTTGACAGCATAAACAAAACAAAAACTACTAAACTAGGATGTGTAAATAAAACCAGCGGGAGTGGTTTTCAATAAACTCTCTCGTATACTTCCCCAAAAAGATGCTTTCTCCCTCCCCCGTGTGGATAAAAAATTCTAAACCTACTGCAACCCACAATCCAATGACTATCAGAAGGTTTTTCATTGTAGATTATAGTGATTGTAAAATATTTCGAAATAATCAAATTCAAAGAGATGCGTATCAATTAAAACCAATCCAGCACACACTTCCAATCTTGCCGGCTGAAGGACAAAGTGACGTAATCCTTTCGCGTGCACGGAGATTGCTACCAATACGCATGCGTATGGAGAAACAGATTATAAAAATTAATTATGCAATTTGAACGCCTTTTTTTAACCGATTGAAGCGAAATTCGGGTATAGATCTATAATTAATGTTAGCAATCGTCATACCAATTTTTATTTATCTAAGTCAAAAGGTTTAGGAGATATAATTTTTAAAATTATGCGATTATACAGTCCAACAGACAGTCAACCCTTAGAGGGATTTGGTCCAAAATTTTATGCGGACCTACATTAATGATTAATGATTATTCTAACAACATTAGCTAATGATGAATGAGAAAACTAGAAGCAGTAGGGTATGATGGCACTGTACACAAGATTAGATGGAAGAATAGTGTCATCCACCGAATAGAAAATCATGTAGGACGCCCGCTACAGTGGAGCATGTGCATCCTGCATTTTAATGAGCTTCCTTTTCGCCACATTTTCCAACATATTGACGGACAAACTGCAGGGCCTAAATCTTTCAGTGGGCCAATCGAGCAGCAGCTCACTTGCTATGAAACACTCCCTGTGGTCGATTATGTACCCATAGATTGTTCGATTCCTGATATAGACAGAAATTTGTTGAGCAAAGACCACAGTATTTGTTGGACATTTCAAATGCAATCACCTTGGGACATTGTCCAGAAGACTTGGCAAATTGGACGCCGGTCCTGTCTTCCATTCCAGATGGCTATTGCGGCCAACCGAGTCTTTGGGTTGTATATAAGTTCATCAGATCCATCCGGAAACTTAAAAGAAATAGTTGGTTTCATCTTAAAATCATACATGCCTGTGTGGTTTGCCATAAAAAAGAGCAAATATTTTACTGACGGACTAAAACATGTCTTTCAAGCAATCCAAACATCATGGTATTTATCCGACGAATTACTTCAAGTTGTCGATCCAGTAATACAACGAAATGCGTTCTTTGAGCACACCTCTCACAGTCTCTTTGCTAACAGAACAATGCTTGTCAATGAAAGAGAACATATTCGAAAGATTGGTTACAGAAGGATCTTAAAAGCAAGACAAATCGTACCAAAGAAGAAAGACTGTTAGAAGCACCAAAGATAAAGTTTCAAGCATCCGATTACATTGAAATTATTAATTGGAATTCTTGTGTGGTGATTCTCCGCCAATGATACGGGACCTAATTGAAGGTGATATTAAATCACTCATCAATTCCGACACTACGCCCATCACAGAAATACAAAAGTTTCCCTGTCACACTCGGACTGTGGAGAGGTGCATCAAATTTGTGATACAGGTATCGAATAAAGTATGTGGACATGAAACTAGAGGTGGCTATATCCGAGCAAGACTTAAGTCTTTAACACCACACCGCCGTCTGTAGAGCTCATGTGGCTTCTATCTGGTTATGCCTAATTTCTCCAAAAATTCAGACTGTAAATGTGTAGTAGATATAAAAAAACAAAAAGCAGAGTAAGCCAAAGAATCCTACTCCATGGAAAATTTTTGTAAATAGTTATAAATATATTGTAAATACCACACGCAATAATTGGATGGTTGGTTGGGTATGGTGTCGGTAGAACTCCACGTGCAACCACCTCCACGTGGTGAGTTTTGGGTCGTTTTGTTCTAGCAAAACGAGCGAATAGTTGGACAGTGAAAATTGCGAAAAATTGGTACATTTCTTTTTTTCTTGAGACGTTGCGTGAACGGAAAAAATTAGATTATTGATCAGAATTTAACTTATTTAGGTTATTTAAAACATGAAGCAAGCATAAAAAACTAAAGCGTGTTTATTTTAAAAGTTTTAGCTAACTTAAAAAAAATACAAAAAAGGCGCGATTTTGCAATTTTTCATTAACTTTAAGTACGATGCGCGAACGGAAGATGCTAACCGATTTTAATTTTTTATGCCGTTTTCCTTCTTATTACAATAGGCAACTTTTCCGCACTAAAGCGTTCCGAAAAAAAAATATTTATTTTTTTCCACCCACCCTAATCTCGAGTTAGAATTTTTTGACGATTACAATACTGTCTGTTTGTATACTTTGTATACGAGAAAGAAAAAATGTCGAGATGAGGGTAGCTTCCTCAATTCCTATCACTAACCAGCGGGAGTGGTCTCTCCCAAACATTCTCGTATACTCCTAACAGATGTGGAGAAAAAATAAGCTAATAGGCAGTAAAAAGAACAAGCGACCCTAATGTAGTGGAGAGAAAAGTTTGGGAATCGGAAGCTTGGAGGTGAAAGGCGTGGGTCGAAGCGGAAAGGATTAGCGCAAGTGAATCGCGCAATTACGCACTAACGGCCTCGCGTCATTGTGTGATAAGAAAAGACAAATAGGCGATTTGAACACCTTCCTTTCGACCGACTGAAACAAAAATTGGGCACAGATCTATAATTACTGTTAGCAGGCCTAATACCAATTTCTATTTATCAAAGCCGTAGGGATTACGTGATATTTAGAAGTATGCGATTATACAAACCGACAGACAATCAACCCCCCAAAATTTCATACGGACCTACATTCCTGTTGATAAAACTGTGTACCAAATTTTATTCATCTAGCTATTCAAGTTTTTTAATTATAGTATTCACATGAACGTGTACAGTCGGACAGACAGACTTCCCTAGACGGAATTTGTCCAAAATTTGGTAGAAACCTACAAATTATGTTTAAAGACCACATACCAAATTTCATCCCCGTAGTTCTAATAGTTTTCGAATGATCGTGTTCACAGACAGATATAATTCCAAAATTGTGTTTTTCGGACTCAGGGAGCTCTAAAACGTGGAGATTCGTCAAAATCTCGAGACAGAATTTTTTGACGATTACAATACCTTCTCTTTGTATACTTCGTATACGAGAAAGTAAAAAGTAGATCAGGATTAAAGAACAGGAGAAAAGAAAAGCTGTCTTAGAACGAGAGCTATCGATGGAACATAAAGGACCTCGAGATAAACAACTTTACGACAGCCAAAGTAGCTTGTCCGAAAGATGTCCCGTGGATTTTGGAGGAAGTAGAATGGGAGAAGAAAAGAGCTTCTATACAGCATGTATTCCCGAGTCTCTAAGAGGATTTTTACGATTTGTCGTTCTAAGACGAGGTTGTTTTCTATAGGGTACTTTCCATTTGGAGTTTTAAAACGCTTAAGTTTGAAAAGAAGTTTTAGATGCATTGGAGATTATCTTTATTTTCACTCAAAATTTATTTTGACATAATTGTTGAACATGCATGATTATTTAATAAGTTGGTTTCACAACTAATGTTTTTCAATTTTCTTTAACAATTTCTCTGATACCTTTGAAACTTCAATAAAAATCTTTTCAATTTTTTAGTAGATTTCTTATTAGAATACTACCTATTACGATTATTATTCTTATGACACCACATTAGGAATATTTCAACATAGTGTCACGGATTATGGTCTTCAAAACACCAAACCTCCCCTCGTTTAAAAGTTTATATATATAAAACAAGAGAGGACGAAAATTTTGGCTAATTTCGTAGATAGACCATTCAATCAAAGGGGGTGGAAATTGCTAAGATGCTTATATATTGGTTTCCCCATAGCTTTCTTACGATTGAATAATCAAAGATAATTCATAATAGGCAAATAATCCCCTCTTTATAACAAACGGACAGTTTTCGTGTCGAAAGTTTGCTTGGGCGTTGATGGGTCATATGTGATTTTGATCACGTATCTTCTACTGCTTTTTAATCTATGTTTATGGCAACTTGTTGGAAAGATCTCATCAGTGTCAATCTTGTTTTACCTTGCCTCATCCTCATAATTCGAGCCGCTAAGTTATTTCAAGAGGAAATGGCTGGGGGAAGGTCTCATATGTTCCTTTCATACACATCTGCAAAAAAGAATTCTGACATCGATTTCAGACTTGCTGACTTCAGTGGGTGGGAGTAACTCAGAGACTTTGAACCTTCTCAAACAAAGTATATCAACACAAACTTTGGGGCATCCGCGAATGACGTACCTTATCTTTCAACTTGAATGGGTGGAAAAAAACGGGTCTTGGAACGTTTGGCATTGTTTAGCCTTTTCCTGAATTCCCAGCTTTATACAATAAAAGTCCCAGTATTCCGCGACTAAAACTGATGGAGTTATGGAGTTTGATTTTCATAATTTTAAATCAATCGGGAAGATATTCCTCCAGGTGACCAATGAAATGGTCAAGAAACGTTTAAAACAGCGATATTCAAATTTTTATAACTCGGTCAGATTTTGATGCAGAAGAATGGGACTTTTTCTGTTTCAAATATAGTACCAAATATGATTATATAGTATCGATGTACTGTATAAAAAGTTATACTTTATAATCTTTTCAGCAGAGCATTTATTAACTCAAAAAGCATAAAATATAATTCTTACGCAATTTAAAACATTTTTTCCAAATGGAAGTTTATATCACAAAGTATATATAACTGTTTAGAAATTTGTTATTGGATCACTTTTAGAGTGTGCGCTCTGTTTAACTTTAACTGACACGTAAGTGTTATATATATTTTTTTCAATGTCTCCTACAAAAATATCAGTTGTAATAAATGAAATATTCAAACATTTTTTATCTTAGAAAAATGAGTTTCAAACCTTTATTCCTGAACATAAAGCAATTTCTTCAGAATCAAATTTTCCATGTCGCATTCTTTCCGATGCAACGGGACATATGCTGAATTTAATATGTGTCAGAATTTTGAATTCAAAATCAATGTATATAGGGAAGAGGCGGAAACAAAAGGAACATTTCTCTGTTTTTTGATGCGACGACAGAAAGAATGAAGAAAAAATATTTAAATTTTGTTTCTTTTTCCTCTATCTCAAATGCTTCATTGATAGGGCAATGACATTCGGAACAGTCTTTGTGGTGCATTTTGACTTTATTCAAGCGCTCTTCTCCTAACCAATAAAATCGGTAAATTATTCCTTGAAAGAGTTTTGGATAATGTGAAACAACAAATTTAGAAGGTACGAACTTCTCATTTAAGGCATTTTTAGGCGATTGCTTTTATTTTCAGTTTTCTGATTATTTTATGTTAGGTTTGTCTGCATGGCTGGAGATTTCTTTATTTCCCCTGAATTAAATGAAAAATGTTGATAATGTTTTCTGAATGTAAAAAGATTTGAATTGCTTTCTGATGACATGATATCTGCTGATGAATCAGCAGATCAAAGAAATCAAGGCGACTCAAAACGACTACTCAAACCACACTGCTCAAAACGAATAATGTATCACTCATTTACTAGAAGGAATACGCATGTTCCAATCATTTGTTTTTAAAGTAAATATTAGAACTAATATTTCTGTGTAGTGTTTTGAGCATATGAAAGTAGAAACTTTGGGTTACAAAAGATATTTTATCCAGTTTAACAGATAAAATGCAGTCTGAAACACTTGCGGAGATTTCAAAGTTACCATTTTAAACAATTGTTTTTCATAGAACTTCATGCGATATATATTGGGTTTGTGATCTCTTCAAACGGCTAAAGTAACTAACCATCTGATTGGCTTAAAATTTCCAAAGAGAACCTGTCAGTTATAAAACATTCTTTCCCATTTTTCCAAAAGAGCTATCTCTAGCTCTCGAGTCGTCAGAGTAAGCTTTGACATACTTGTTTTTCTAGTACATGCCACTCATATTTTGTTGTATTCATATAGGAAAAATATGCTGAACTCTCCTCCTCGTCTTACCCTCAATACTCAGATTCAAAAACCTGCCTCCAACCAGACGATCAGTGTGACACTGAGTCTAACAGAATCCATCGAGACAACGCTGTCAGATAGATAAACATTCTTTCCAATTTTTCCAAAAGAGCTTCTTCTTCTTGATTACGGGACACCTCGCCCCTGGTCCCGGAGACGAGGCCATTGTCAGTATCCAAAAGAGCTATCTTTAGCTCTCGAGTTGTCAGAGTAAGTCATTACATACTTGTTTTTCTAGTACATGCCACTCATATTTTGTTGTATTAAGATGAGATGGAACATACTGACCTCTCCTTCTCGCCTTACTCTCAATACCCAGCTTCAAAAACCAGCCTCCAACCAGTCGATCAGTGTGACACTGAGTGTAATAGAATCCATCGAGACAATGCTGCCAGATAGATAAAACATTCTTTCCCATTTTTCCAAAAGGCATATCTCTAGTTCTCGAGTTGTCAGAGTAAACCTTGACATACTTGTTTTTCTAGTGCATGCCACTCATATTTTGTTGTATTCAGATCGGATGAACATGCTGACCTCTCCTTCTCGCCTTACCCTCAATAGCCTTACCAGCTTACCCTCAATCGCCTTACCAGCTTACCCTCAATCGCCTTACCAGCTTCAAAAACCAGCCTCCAACCAGGCGATCAGTCTGACACTGAGTCTAACAGTATCTATCGGGACAACGCTGTCAGATAGTTTATCACCAAGGGCCGGCCCTGATATTCTCCACGGTCAGGGCCTATATTCTCTAATTTGTCACGTAACGATCCAGTAACTCTCCCGAAGATTACTCAGTGTCTCCCTATCCCTAAATGCCTACTATGTCTATGACAGAAATGAGGATTTCATTCCCGCTAGATATGCATGCGTTCAGTCTGATGAGTCTTACTTTGCAATCTACTCTCTGATAAACAAATCATCGCGCTTCATATATGACTTGGTATTAAAAGTGAATTAAAACTATGTTTAAAGTATATTTTGTATGTATGCCCCTTGTGCTGTTCCGATGGGTTTTTAATTATTCAAGTATTCATGGCAGATATGTATTTGTTTCCTCCACTCAAATTTAGTGAACAGTAACTGATTAAATTGGATTGTAGATTTGATTTTCAATATCCCTATCTAAAATTCCAAAGTTTTATTAATTTTTTATCATATAGTTAACTTATAACTAAATATGTCATTGTTAGTGAAGGCTTTTAGATGTATAGAGATGTGCCAAAATATTGCCTCATATGCTGTGGTGTTTTTAGTATGGAAAAAAGTAACTACGCGGAGTAAAACCTACATGAACTGCTGAAATAATTGAAAAAGCAAATGTCTGCACAGTTGGAATAAAAAAAATTAATGAAATTTCAAAATTTCAAATGTACAGCATGCAATATGCAAACGCTATTCAAAACATTTTGAAAAAATTAAATAACCTGCTTCAATCAGTATTTGGCACGGAAAATAATAACTACACTGCATGTAACCGTCATGAACTGCTGCAAATAATACTAAAATAAAATGTCTGCACAGTTGGAAGTAAGAAAACAAATTTTATAAAAATATTTTTGCTTCAAATATTTTTTCAGCTCAGCATTTGAGGGGAGTAGCCTTGTTAAAGTGAATAAATAATTCACGGAAGCAGTTGAAGATAGCAATAACTCCAAATATTATCTCTCATTCTCTCGATCCAGAAGTTAATTTTCCTTTTCGATGCTTCGTTACCAGTTGCTTCTCCAAAGCGAATATTTTCAAAACGTCCCCTTCGTGAACGTTGAAGAGCACAAAAGGAAGTAATTCTTAAAAAGTAATCCAAATAGGAAGGCCGGCAATTACAAAACGAAATTAGCATATTCTTCTCGATACAGAAAATTTCGAAATCTCCAGATCATAAATAATTCTTAAATTAAAATGGTAGTCATCACTATAACTAAATGTGTTTACTTGCAACAAATAACTTTTAGCAGAAACAACATAATCAATCATAATAACGAGTGCAATCAATACTTGTTACGGGCCCTTTATTAAGTCACCGAGATGTCTCGTTTCATGGTTTATTCTCCATTATTTGCGAAAATAATATTGTTTTCTGAATTACTGTTTTGTCGGTATGATTTTGTATTATAGGGCAAAATACTTGCTCTTTATTTGAATGCAATATTTCATAAACTGTGATGATTGCAATCACTTAATTTCCGTTGTGAAAATAATATCGTTTTTTGAGTGATATTGTTTTGTCGGTATGATTTTGAATTATACGGCAAAATACTTGCTCTTTATTTGAATGTGTTGGCTTATACTTATTTAAACATGAAAGAAGCAACATGAATTTGTTTGACGTATCAAATAATAAAATGCCAATACTCCATTTAAACGTTTTATTTCTTTCTTTTCTAGAAGAATCTATTTGCAACGGAAAAATCAACAAAATTCTAAAAACTACATTTTTCTACTGTTGCCTCAAAAAATATAATGTGATGAACAAAATTAAATATGATAATAAATAAATGCTTTAAATAAAAAGGAAACGATATTTACAAACAAATATTAAATGCTGCGTGAGCTATAATTCAGCCACTACAAATGCAATATTTCATAAACTGTGATGATTGCATTCACGTAATTTCCGTTGTGAAAATAATATCGTTTTTTGAATGATATTGTTTTGTCGGTATGATTTTGAATTATACGGCAAAATTCTTGCTGTTTATTTGAATGCAATATTTCATAAACGGTCATGTTTACATTCATTAATTTCCGTTTGAATGAAACAAAATGCAATTGTAGAAACATTTCGAATTTCATCAACTTTATAAAGAATTTACTCTCTCATGAAGGATATATTTCAGCTTCGGTACATGATACTTGGTATAGCTAATTACCTCATTGTAAATCAATTCAAAACATGTAATCTGCCTCAAATATCATGATACAATGTAAATTTGAAATTAGAATGAGTAAATTGTATATGAGCGTTATATAAAAAAATTATATCATTATACTTCTCAGAACCTAAAAACTGTTGAAAAATTTTCAAGAATAAATAATGTAAAGGAAATCACTCGATAATACCTCAAAACTTACTTAATTTAGACACATGAGCTGGCATACCCTTCTCTAGTCTTCCGTATCACACCATCGTTCCAGAAAAAGTCAAATCAATACCACAGTGGTTTGAAATCTGGTCAGTTAAATTTTTCATATTTTTATTCTTTTGTTCATGAATAAGCATCCAGAAAAAATTATCCTACCTAATGTTTATATTCTTTCAAGAAAATATTTAATCAATTTTTTAAAACTACTATAGATCTAATAGTAAGTGAACTATAGAAAGTAGTTTGATAATTTTAAATCAATCTAATTACTTTTCACTTTTTCCGCAACACTTGAGTATTGCTGAGCATTTCTCTCGCATCAGAAATATATCATAGCAGTTCGTTTAATTTAGTTTAGTTATACTACCGTCCTGTCTTAAAGCAACATCACTATTAGGACGGACCTCTTCATTTTGAACCGCGGTCAGATGACGACTCCTGAGCTGGCACCCCCTCTCGACACCACAGAAGCGTTATGACGTTTTTGACCCACGAAGATTGTTTTCCGATTTCTTAATCTATTTGTATTGTTTAGAAACGGATTCGGAAACCCTCCACACTTTTGCGCATGCGCCGGGAGGAGTTATTTTCATCAAAGTAGGGGAAAGTGAAGAATGGAAGGGTGATCTTACATTTTACTGAGCTTGATCTAACAAAGAAGTCTGGAAATGCGCTCATATGACTCAATATCTGACATCCCTTTCCAGTGTAAAATCGTCCAAAAGAGGTAGTCTCGAAATCCGTGGTCAGATTATAGCTTTTCTTCAAATGTCAATGTTTTAAGCAGCGTCATCTTAGAATCAAGGTGTTAACACATTAAAAGCGAATTTGAAGGAACAAGTGGTCGGTTCGAAGTGCTAAATGTAAATGAATAGGTTAGTGTCCACAAGGGGTAAGAGGCAACAATAATCGATGAATATTCCAATCGCTAGCTCTCCTCCCAGGTTCCCCTTGCTACAAAAGGCTCTGGTTTCTATTCTTCTCTCCCTATTCTCCTGTTATATAACATTCTTAAACACAGGGTATCGTTTTCCAAAGCTTTCTGAAACGATGAAAAGGTGCTTCTAAACAGCTGCTTCTAAAAGTTATTATCGTTGTAATAAAGTTGAAAATACATTGAATTAACGAAATTTCCACTGGAACCAAAGAAAATATCGTTATAGGCAGGTTTCTCGATATAAACAATATCGCAATACGCAGGTTTCACTGTATAATCCTTAAACCAAATTTTTAGAACTGTGCTTAATCTTCTGATGATCCAACGCTAGTTTCTGCCGAATATTTAATTTTAAAAAACTGTAGAACTTTCAGTACTTTTATAGCTGAGTTTTACATAATTTTATTACGATTTATAAGGTTATCGCTCCCCCATGAAAAAATGAATACATAAAAGTGACATTGCCTTGTGCCAAACGTAGTTGGAGCGTTGTGTGGCCTAGAACACTCGACACAAAATACCAGGAAATGTGGTAAGTGCAATCGATTTGTTTGCAAAAATCATGTCAATATCATAAAAACAATATATCAGGAGTGCAATAATCAAATTCATTAATTAAATTAAACTGAACATTTATATTCGAATTCCTAATCCTAATGTGAATTAATCATCATTCTATTTTTAGTGTATAATTTCTTGTAACTTGTTGTATATTGCATTTTCTATTTTTTTCGATGACCGCATTTCTTATATATAATACTAGCCGCCTTCGGCGACTAGCTGCTTCGCCCGTTTAAATGATTTTTTTTTTTGTATTTTATATTAATTATAGCATTACCCGTAACAGTTTCAGCCGCGATAACCTGGACAAGATGAACAAAAAACTGAATATTTTATTGTATTTGGCAGATAGTAGAATATTTAAAGACTTAAATTTTACAATGCCAGCGATACAATTGTGTATGATGCATGGCAGCTAACAAGACTTGTAAACTGAGTTTCAAATAAATTTCACTCAATTCATCTATCGCTCTTCGGTAGAATGATTAACGCTGAATATGGTGATGAAAGCCGAACATGCTGGACAAAAAGCGAGGCGACAAAAAATTTATAGACATCTAAAAGACCCGGTAGTATAGGAGGTAGATAATAAAATTTAAAAATTAGTTAGTTTTCCCGAACACTATTGCCCTTTTGTAATTACTAGTTTCATACTGGAATTTCTAGTTTCTAATATCAAATTTGATGAGTTATCACTTGAGGAAATTCAAGTATGGCGGCAGTACTGTACTCTCAAGCCTAACCAAAATTTTAATAAAAATAACCTATAATGCAATATACAAAAATTTGAAAGCGTTTTCATGCCTCATAATTTTAAAATGCATGAAAGTATGAGATTAAATGCTTGAAGAAAGGAGGAAAATCATTTCAGTCTACCTCACACACAATAAAAACAAACAAACCTGAAATCAAATATATGTTGCCAAGATTTATGAAAATGTTACTTTGAAGCAGGTGCGATAAAATATTTTAGAAATGCAATGAATACAAAATTGAAGATTCTGCTTTGGAGTTAATTTCCCAAGAAAAAGTTTTATACTCTCACAACTGTAACAATTGCAGAAGCGCATGAATAAAAGATTTGCTAAAATAATGAGATGGTTTGAATTTTATTTACAACAATGGAAACAATGTTAAAGTTCATGGTTTTAAAACATTTTGAAACATTAATTGAAATTCAACAAAATGTCGCTTCGAAATAAGATCGGTGTCATTGAAAAGTTATTTTTTTTATCTGTAAGATGATGCAAATTTGTGTTTTTTGCGATAATAGGATCCGAAGTAATTCCGGAAAAACGTTAAAATTTAAAATAATTTTTAAATAATTTAAATTCTAATTCAAATTTCTTAAAAACCTTTCTAAGTGAGCAACTATTCCCTAAGAAGCAACCGCCTGCCAAATTTTAAGTTTCTAGTCCCAGTGGATTGGGAGATTTCGTGATGAGTGAGTCAGTCAGTCAATGAGTGAATCAGTCAGTCAGTCAGTGAGTCATGATATTTGCCTTTTATATATAAAGTTTAATGATTTTAAAAGCCAAGTTTCGGGTTTTATTTGATATGGTAAAAGAATACGTGTTTTTAAACAAAAGGGTCACTGAATGACCCCACATTTTCTGTCGTATTTCAGATTTCCAGCTGGTCATCTGAAGGGTTCATTTTGTACTAGATCCGTCAAAAGGAAGACTGCCTGTCTGTTTGTCCTTCTATGTTCATGTTCAGAAGATAACTGAAAATTAAAATGAGCTTGATGAATGAAATCACGAAATGTTTGAAAGGGAAATGTACGAAATTCTTAAGCAGTTGTCTTTATTATATTACGAAGTTAAACACACAATGCTTTATAATATGTAAGTAGACGAGATAAACGAGGAGAGAATTATTCCACTAGTTATGGTGGCAACTACGGTCAAACTCCGTTATTGCGAACCCTCAACGAGCCGATGCAGAAGTTCACTGCATCTGATTTTTCAAATATTGGTTACACAAGATTTCCAATAATCCTCAAACGCATTTACCTGTTGAACAAATTAATTACGTTAAGTTATAATTAGTGATGGGCTATGGTAAATTAAAACAAATATTTCTTCTTAAAATATTAAACAGTGAAATTATTGGTACTTATATTTATGTCTCTAAAGTATGCAAATAATTAGTGAGTTTTCGACTAAGGTTGAAAATTGAAAATACTATACTATATAAGAAATTTACTATATAAGAATTTCTTGTTTCTGAAGATCCTGACAAGCATTTGAAAATCATTAGTGGCGTAGGAGTTCGGTTGGGACCATTTGAAAAATCCATTATAACCGAGAGTTTGTTATATCCCTGGTTCGTTATACCGGGGTTTGATTGTGTTTGAAATCAGAAATTTTAATTAATTTTTGGAACTTTTCAGTATTTTTTCCTTCTACAGGGCATCTGTAATTAAGGCATAAATGCCTCGTAACACAATACCTCTCTCCAAGAGTATGAAGAGGTTAGAAGAAACCATATATTTACAACCAATTGTTTTCCAGAAAATTGTACCCAAAAAGTGATAAGGTAACATTTGGTAACAAAGAAACTTAAGACAAAAAACATGATGAACAAAGGTGAACGTATGAAGCCTAATGATTTCAGGAGCAACTGTTTACAATTGTTATGCTTATTGCAATTGACAGCTTTGATGTATCGAAACAGATTGTAGAAGAAACAGAGTTAGTTGCCCGTCTTCTTGCTAATTGCAAATTTGTTAAGAACAAAATAATCGACCGCTCTCAGTCCACTTTTTCACGGCCCTCACAATCATGTCTTGTAATTCAATTTGGATTTACGGTTCTGTCGTTTAGATGTAAATACACGGTTTCAAAATTTTGTAAATATCTGCAATTAAAGTGTTTTCTCATACTTAATCCACAGTATTTATTGAACCTTTCAACACTTTTATTAGCAGCCAAAACGAGTAGTAACGATGTCAGTAAATTCTAAGTTATTTGAATACAAAAAATACAGAAGAAACAGAAGAAGTAAACAATAGCGATAACAATACACCTTTTGCGCTCCAACGCAGCAGCATCCAGTAATTGCATCAGCAATATTGTCCATAATTCAATAGTAATTCGTTAGTTAATTATGGACAATATTGTCGATGCAATTACTGGTTGCTGCTGCTTTGGCGCGCAAAAGGTGTATTGTTATCGCTATTGTTTGCTTCTTCTGTTTCTTGCATCAAGAATATTGTTCATATTTCTATAGTAATTCGTTAGTTAATTATGGACAATATTGTCGATGCAATTACTGGATGCTGCTGAGTTGGTGCGCAAAAGGTGTATTGTTATCGCTATTGTTTACTTCTTCTGTTTCTTGCATCAACAATATTGTCCATAATTCTATAGTAATTCGTTATATTATGGACAATATTATTAATTATGGACAATATTGTTGATGCAATTACTGGATGCTGCTGAGTTGGCGCGCAAAAGGTATATTGTTATCGTTATTGTTTACTTCTTCTGTTTCTTTTGGTTTTTTGTATTCAAATATCTATCTTTTGTATTTTATTGGAAGTTGCAGCATTTTTGCACCATTCTGTCTAATACAAAGTTTAGTTTTTTAACTTTTAATTTTTTATGTCTTTTGTTAAATCATTTCACTTGTACTTGCTAAGCATAAGTTGTTTGAATAAAAAATCTTATGCGTTTTGTAGGGAAAGTGTGCATGCAACTCATGCCCTCTTAGCAGAACGTTAAAGGTTATTATTGGAGGATTAATGACATGTTTCAATTAACAGTCTTTTATCTAATCAAGCAATTATACCATTTTAATAATAGACACTAAGATATTAAATTTTTAAGTTTGAAAAGTAAATTCCGTAATATGTTTTAAACATAAAAATAATTCTTTCCTATAGTAAAGATAAGTTTAAAGTTTCATTTATGAAGGAGAATAATCAGTTTTTAGCCTTGTAACAAGAACAGTATCTATTTAGATAACAATTTTTTATATCTATCAACACGCTTAATTTTGAAACTAGGGAAAGTTGAAGAATATAAAAGAAAAAAAAATCAGAAGCATCTGCTGAAAGTCTAAACTGCTTCAAACTTTTAAGTCCTGAAGGATCGAAACTTCCGAACTACTTTTTTCTTCTGCATCTCTGAAATGAACTCCCGTCACCCATTGTATAGATCGATATTTTTCGACAACATAATCAAAACAAAAACTATTAAACTAGGAGGCTACAAAGGAAAACAAGACAAGAAAAGGACAGCATTTTCGATTCTTATCACTGAAAAGTAGATCAGGATTAAAGGACAAGAGAGAAAGAGAAGCTGTCTTAAAACGAGAGCTATCGATGTAAGATAAAGGACTTCGAGAGGACAACTTTACGACAGTGAAAGTAGCTTGTCCAGAAGATGTCCTGTGGATTTTAGAGGAAGTGGAGAGGTTGGGAAAAGAAAAGATTTTCTACAGTGTTTGTTTGCGAGTCTCAAAATTGATTTTTATTAGTTAGGGCTCTGAAACGAGATTGTTTTTCATCCCGGCACTTTTCATTGGAATTTTAAGGAGTTTAGTTTCAAAGGGAGTTTTAGATGTATCAGAAAATGAATTATCTTTATTTCCGATGAAAAGTTTTGCCTTTATAAATTTGTAATTTTAGTAAAAATAAATAAGTTGATATTCTTTTGAATCCTTTTCAAAATAATGTTACAAGGAAACATAAGTATTTCTTGAAACATTTATTTTAACGCTTTATAGTTCTTCTGGTAGAACAGAAAAAATATTTTTAGGATTAGGATAGATATACATAAGAAATTTAGTTAGCTTATTAGTTAGGATTAATTTGATTATCTACTATTAATTATTTAATTACTAATATAATAGCCCAGATCTTCCGGTAACGCTCTGACGTCACCAACAATAAAACTATCGCCATAGCACTGCGAGACGTTGAACAGCATTATTTCATTGTTAGAGAACCTAAATTTCAGTAATTTTAAATTTAACAGAGTAATTGTCTTTCTAATTTCAAATTTAATAACTATAAAATAGTGAAATAAGATTTTCTATCGATTGACATAAAATTTATCTCGCTATGATCAACAGTTCCCGATAAATTTTAAATTATATTAAGCATATATTTCAAATTAATTTCCGTTTTTTAATACAAAGTAGTAAATTGCGTCAGTGGTATATAGTTTGGACGCCACGATGCATCTGATTTATTGCAATCGTGATGATATGATTTGATAATATTTTTTGGCAACGTTTCACAAGGAAAGAAGTGCTTTGTTTTTATTAGAATTTCGAAAAAGAATTTATTTGAAATTTTAACTTTTGACTTACGTTTGACCAGCTTAGAATTTCATGGTTATTGAATTATAATAAAATTGTTGGAAAACGGAAAATACTTCACACGGAATGTTGTTTACCGAGGTTTTTTGAATAAAGAAATATGTAAATAAAAAAAATTCCCGTCCTAAAACATATGTTTATTTTATTTGTTTCCAATCAATGTTAAACAATTCTCTCGCATATATATCGATTTAAACACGTGAAATTTGACGGGAAATCTCTCGAATATAGAGGCAATTTTCACCCGTTATGCCATGACGGGTAATTTTCTAGTCTTTATATATAAAGACAAATACCACATGACTCACTTATTCACTCGCTAATCACAAAATCTCCCAAACCAATGAGACTAGAAACTTTACATTTGGCAGGCGGTTGCTTCTTGGAGAGTAGGTGCTCAAGAAAGGAATTTTCATAATTTTAGTTAGAATTTAAACTTTTTAAAAATTACTTTGAATTTTAACGTTTTTCCGGAATAACTTCAGATACTATTATTTCAAAAAAAAACTTTTTACATAATCTTAAAAATAAAAAAAAATTAGCTTTTCAATGACACCGATCAAAATGTTTTAAAACATGAATTGTAACGATGTTTTTATTGCTGTAAATAAAATTCAATCCATCTCATTATTTCAGCAAATCTTTTATTCACGCGCTTTTGCAATTGTTACGGTTGGGATAGTATAAATTGTTTTCTTAGGAAATTAACTCCAAAGCAGAATTCCTACTTTAGTATTCATTGCATTTCTGAAATACTTTATCGCACCTGCTTCAAAGTAATATTTTTTATGAAGCGTGGCAACAGATATTTGATTTCAGGTTTGTTTGTTTTTATTGTGTGAAGGTACACTGAAATGATATAAGTCCTTTCTTCAAGCATCTAATCTCATGTTTTCATGCCATTTTAAAATTAGGAGGCTTCAGTGAATATATTTTCTCTAGCAAATTCAATCAAATTAATTAGAAATCAGCTGTCTAAACCAAATCAAATGAGAAACAAAAATGTCGCATGTCTCCGACGAAACACTGAAAATTCTCTCAAAGTAGCATTAATCATTCTTTTAAGAAACTAATATACACAAAAAACATTTCAAGTAAAAAGAGAACATTTCGATTTTTTTACAAAAGCATATTGAATTCGACAAAACCTGCAAATAATCCGTAGGTGCAGTATACCTGCAAATAACGTTTTATTCGCAGGTAGAGTTCCTGCAAATAATCACTTCCTAATATAAAATACGAAAATAAAAACTAATTTAAACGGGCGAACCAGCTGGCCGCCGAAGGCGGCTAGTATTTAATAAAAACTTAATCATTCTTTCTATAACGAATAAGGATTTAACGTTTAAGATTTAAGGAAAGTAAGTTAAAACTCGAGATTTCTTCGACGAAATTGTTTTAAAATAAAGATGTTTCCTAAATTTTCAAAAAGATTAAAATAGTATTGCCCGTATTTGAAAATATACAATTCTGATGCAGATGATAGAAAAATTATATGAAAAAAAGGAATACATTGTTCTTTAACGACTACCTATATTTAAATTCCTTGATTTGCTTTTATTCACAACTCATTTTACTCCAAACATATTTTTAGGAAAAAAAAAATTTCAATACAATAAATGGTGCCGTGAACCTTTCCCAGGTCCTAAAAACTTATGGTTTCTTTGTTTGCATGAGATTATCAAACATTTTTTTTTCCTAAAAATATGTTTGGAGTAAAATGAGTTGTGAATATTTCTTACTGTAATTTCTTGAGATACTGATGTTATGTATATTTTTCGTTGAATTTTGTGTATGTCTTTTTATCCTAAACTTTGGTTGATATTATGATAATGGTAAAATAGCTAAATAGTAAAATTTAAAATGAGTTGTCAATGTTTCTTACTGTAATTTCTTGAGATACTGATGTTATGTTTATTTTTCATTGAATTTTGAGAAATCTTTTTATCCTAAATTTTAGATATTATGATAATTATAAAATTGCTTGATTATAAATTTTTTCAAGTTGTTTGATGTGGCGAGTGCACGCGTTGCATCTCTCTAGCTTGTTGCCTGATATTCTGTGATCATTTGTTTTGTTTCAGTGGACAGCTGGTTTGTTTTACTTATTTACATCTTATGATTACAGTGTATTGTTTTATTAGTTTTCTACATCGTTAACATTTGTTTTTGCCTGATTGTTCTACCTATATAATGATAATATTAAATTGTAAAATAGAAAGAGTTTTTCATATTTTCTTTTTCAGCCATTCAAAAGTCTGTCATTTTACACTTCGAAATTTTGATTTATCTATTTTGCTCAAACTTATGTCAATTTATTATTTGTTGTGAGAATTTCTTAAGTAAATGTATGAGGTATTTTTTCTGAGAAATTGTTAAGTATTTCTTGTTGTTCTCTTTCTGTTATTGCATTTTGTGTTCAAAATATTTGTTTAAATAGTTTAAATGCTCAGCATGGAAAATTTTTAGCATACAATTTTTGTTTCTTTTTCTAAATTATGGATATATGTTTTCTTACTTCAGCAGGCTAATCTGTTTTTATTTCCAGATTGAAATCAAGTATTGTGTCATATAGATTGCTTTTAATGTACTAAGTTTCATGAAATGTGTTATTTTTTTAGATCTCTCAATTAATTTTTTATTTGGTATATGACAAATTGTTCAATTTGATGTTTTGTGAAAGAATGAGTATTGCCTTTTTTGTATATCTTAATACTGTGTGTGCACTGTCAGTGGAGAATTTGTAATAACTCTGTGATCCTTCCCTTTCTGATCCTTAGTTGAATTCTGCAGTATCTGTATCTGTTGTGCATTTGTATTATTTTCAGGATTCTGCACACACCTAAGATGGTTATCGTGTTAAAATTTGTGAAGTTTATGCCCATATTTTGTTGTGGAAAAATGATATAGGTTTTCCTGTTTTCCTACCTGTGTATTTCTGGTAGATGTGGTTCTGAGTGAAATATGTTTTGTTTGAGTAAGAAATTTTTGAAATGTTTTTGATGTGATAAAATGGGCTTTTCTGTTTCTGTTTGTGTTTGAAAACTAAAAATGGCTGTGTGTTGAATTAACCTAAGGTAATACTATTTATAGAGATCTGTATTTTATTTCCTTTTGTTTCTGGACTACGAATGCTCTTAGTGGCATAATCCTTTTCTCTCTGGTTCCCACTTCTTTACAGTTATTCTTACTCTGGAACATTTGGCTTTAATTTACAATTTTCTGTACACTCTATTCATTAATTTTGGTTTTGTAATATGTGTGTCAAAATTTTGATTTTGTAATATGTGTGTAAAATTTTTATTTTCAGGATACACTTTAGTAAATTTTGTGTTGTAAAATGATTCTGAGATTAGTTTGTGATTGGCCTGTTGATGTGGATAACCATATTGTGAATGTTTGAGAGTAATTAATTTTTACTACTATAGATTTTGAAAAAGAAATTTTTTTTAATGTGCCATAGGTGATTTTTGTTGATTTCCTGTTAATCAGTTACATATATATTGGTTAATTAATACCCTATGTGCCTTTATACTGTGTGTGTTTATATTATTATTTTCAGATTCTTCAATACTACTTTTTCATGCTTAAGTTATGTTAATTGTATAAAGGTAGTGATTTAACATGCTAAAATGTATCTCTTATTTTTGTCTTGAACAAATTATTCTAAAATGATGTGTGTAAGGTAATTAATGACAATTTAAAAATATATTGGATAATTCTATTGGTATAAATAATGTTTTCTACTCCAGCAAAATTTTACTTCTTTTCTATTAAGATGTTACCAAGAAAATTTTTCTGAAAGTTTTACATCTGATTATTTTGTATGCTGTGCTTTATGATTTCGAGTTTGTTTTAAATTTTTTTTTCAGTGATGAGAATTGTTATTCAAATTTTACTATGTTTTATTTGGTTTTCAGGCAACAGAGTTTTTCTTTGAAATGTAAAAAATTCTGGCTTTCAGATGCATCATGCCTATTTGTTTAAATTCCATGCATTGATTTGATTTTTTCTATTGCATTTTGCAAAAGACTTTGACTATGTACTTGTATTTACAGATATTTATTTCTTTGGTTTTATATTTGATTTGCGCTGCATATTTAATTTTTTTTATTCTGATTTTTCATGCATTTATTTCATCATATAATTGATATCTGTAGTTAATATTGTTTTTGTGGTATATTGTGTTTGTGCAGATGACATTACCTTTTCTTGTATGTATATTTTTGGAAATACCTTTAATTTCATGTTTCCAGCTCTGAAGAGACCACCTTATTTCAGCATTGGTAGTTGGGGGATTAGGTTCAATGATAGATTCTCGTGTTTTCGTGAACTTAAAAAATTTTAAACTTTTATTTGACCTTTTGGTTTTTCGTACTTTAGTTACACTAAAGAAAAAATTTTATTGCATAAAATTTTTTTTATCGGGCGGGAAGGATATTGTTGTGTTGAAAAAAATATATTCCTTCTCTTCGCCATTTTTTTTATCTCCGGACGAAAGCTTACAGTGGTCCCCCTCCCACTCTGAGTTTTTCTGCGAATTTGCGGGAGGGTCTTTGACCCCTTTAGCGCGTTTCGTTGGAGGCTTGGAGAAAGTTCTCGAGGATTAGTGTCCCGGCTGTGGTTTGTTGACCAATGGTCTTTGAGTTGGGGACTTCAAAAAAGATATTTTTTTTTGGGTTGCGAGGAGATCGGTTGGAGAGACGAAGTCATCAGGATGTAAGGTGGTGGTACGTAAATTTTGTCCGGGGGCCCTCGGGTTTCCCACGGCTGGTGCGGAGTGAAGAGACGGAGTAAGTTAAATGCTTTCGCTAAATAACGCCAAATTTGTGGACCGGAGAAGATTGAACGATTCAAACAATTGGTTAATTGAGTAGATCTGGGTTCCTAAATAGAGTTTGCCCTGAAACTGAAAGAATTTTATATGAAAATTCATAATTTTGACCGGAAATACTACAGCGTTAAAATTAGTCTTTAAAAAAAATCGTTGTTCGGTCCACGTTGAAAAGAATGATTAATCAAAAATGTAACTTTCTGAATTTTTATACTTGCGTTCGCTGAGGCTATTTTGAGCAATTCCTGTTTGAGCCTTGGTTGAATTTGTGAGAAGGTGCAGTGAAATGTCTATTGTTGGAAAGGAACATTGATTTATTGTTGTTTCGTGTCATGGAATGTAATGTAAAATTGTGATGAAATAATTATGTCTTTAATCAAGAAAAATTTCAAGTGAATGATATTGCTGTAAACATGATCATTTATTTTCTTCCGTAAACTACAACTTAGGTTGACTTTATTTTGTTCTATGTCATGGTCTGAGATGTAAAAAGTTTAAATGAGGTGATTATGTTATTAGTAGTCAGGAAAATAAACATGTGTATCTGTGAATGGCATTTGCCTTAATTCATTAAATTTCTTACAAAATGCTTCAAAATTATATTGAACTTGGCTTCTCAAACAAAATCCTGGTATGTGTTTTTATATTAGTGATGGATCATGTCAATGTACTGTTGTATATGTTTTATTGATTTTTTTTTAAATAAATGTATGTTATTCAGGTCTGCACAGGTTGATTTAATGTAGGAGGACAGACCCCTTAAAAGTTTTAAATTATTACTTCTCTTTTAAATTCATCTTGTTGATATTCAAATTTTTACAGTTGATAATTGTTTTCCTTTGTTAAAAGATCTCATGTAGACAGAGCTTCCTTAAGGCATGGCCTGGTTGAACTCTGGGTTATAAAATCAAACACAACGCGTATAAAATTAAGATAAATACCAAATTATCAACACGACATTAGACAAGCAAATAGACAAACTGACGGACATTCTTTTCGTAAACTGCTGATATTACAATCGCAGAACGAATGGCTGATGCAATCAAGCCAGGTGAAGATAAGGCAGACGAACTAAGTCTAAAACGTTATTTCTGAGATGTTTTAGAATATAGGTTCGATTTTGTTGTCCTTCTTCCCGCTTCCTTCTTTTTTCATATAGAACTAATTTCATTAACTAAAGCTAGTTTCATGATAGTATTGAAGACATATTTCTTGGCAATGTTTGTAGTTTATTTATTTCCAAGGAAAGTTCTCTTTATTTCATCAATATGACAATTATGCCTTTACCGAAAATGTACTTTGATTGATTAATTATCCAATAATTGCTAATTTTCTTTGAGTGAGAAGTATAAGCTGAATCAAATTATTGTAGCAAAGTTGGTTGGGACATACGACTTTTAAACCTTGAAAAAATGGGATGGGAAACTGTCAAATTCGATACATTATATCTCTGAAACAATGAAATTCACAAACTGACATTTTTCTAGAAAAATATGTTTTCTTTCTCTTATAGTACATAATATTTCAAACCTTTATATTGCTATGTATTTATTTGAGAGAGTAATAAATATGGGTATAAGTTTTGGAGAAAAAATGAGGTAGTCACATTACGCGCATGATTACGGATAAAATATTGGTCTAAACACAATACTTTAGGTATCTAATTAATCCAAACAGTCTGTTTAAGAAACTGAACCACAATTTATTAAGAGTTAAATTTAATTTCTATTTTATATACCAATTTAAAATAGAATGTTAAAACTAGTTGAAATTTAAACTTTTCTTACTCCCAAAAAACTACTTCGGAGAAAATAAGTACAAAAATTGTGGCTCAATTTATAGAACATAGCACAATACATATTCAGGAAAAGTTTTATATAAAAATATTCATTAGTTCTTGAAATACTGTGCGCGCAATATAAAAAAAAAACACATTTTGAGATATAGAGCTTCAAAGATATGGCCATTTTCAATGCAGTTGATACATTTTCCTTCATAACTTTCATAATTATGTGAATTTTTTTAACGTGGATTGTTTAAAATAAACTGGGGAATAATATCGATTTTTTGCATAAAATTCAAAAGTTTCAAGGATTAACAGTCGTATGTCCCCTTAATCTATGCAGCATATACATCGATCCCTCCAGCTCAGTGATTATGCGATTTAATAATAAAGAAAATGTATTCACAGGAGCTGTTGGCAGTTTGAAAATTGCATAGCGTCCGGATATTTAAACCCCTCTTGGTTGGCGTCTTATGTCATACGTTCTGCATCTTTTGTGCTCATACGATCGGCGTCGCATGTCATGCGACGAAGAGAAAAATCGCATCGTTGAAAGTGAATTCTTCGCTACACACACGTCTCGTTATATTCCGCGATTATTTTTTTGTATTTCTGAATATTGCTAAAAGATGGCAATCTTAATCTGTATATTAATACTTGAAGAGAAAACTTTTTACCCCTTTTTAAGCAAATTGCGCTTACGGAGGTGTGTGAGATTTGACATAGTTAAAGTTCATATGGAGAAGGAGTGCAGAAAGATAAAATTTATGTAATGCTGATAGAACTTATAGGTAATTTTCACCATTTTGTGGTGGTGGGCCGGTTTTTCGGAGTTTGCTGATCCTTGACAAGGGTGGCTATCTTATTGCACTACGTCGATGTTGTCGGAGACTGCCATCGCTGGTTCCTGATTGTTCCTGGGTCTGGCCTCCCTTGAGGAGCTTATGCGGAGTGGATGATTTGTAATTGATTTAACACCCCCGCAGTGAAATCCACTCCAAGAGGGAGTTTATTTAGATTATTTATAAAAACACTCTTCGGAGTGAAATGCAAAATGCATATGATTTAAATCTGTCAATGTGAAACACATATTAGTCTGTGGTCAAACAGTCGCACAGAGTAGAGATTGTCTGTGCAGAAAGATAAAATTTATGTATAATATGTGTTACAAATACAGTAAATTAAATATAATAAAACATTAATTATTTACTTTCGTCCACTGTCAAAAATTAGCGGAGTAAATGCGGAGTGGATGATTTGTAATTGATTTAATCCTCCAGCAATTAAATCCACTCCAAGAGAGAGTTTATTTAGAATATTTATTAAAAAAACTCTTCGGAGTGAAATGCAAAATGAAGATGATTTAAATCTGTCAATGTCAAACACGTATTAGTCTGTGGTCAAACAGTCGCACAGAGTAGAGATTGTCTCTAAGGAATTTATATATAATATGTATTACTAATACATTAAATTAAATAAAATAAAACATTCATTGTTTACGTTCATACTAAATGTCAAACACATGAAAGTCTGTGGTTAACAGTCGGACAACATTTATTTTTTTAACTGCAAGGGTTTTTTTTTGTTTCAATAAAAAATAACCTCAATAACGTTCAAACTTAAAAATTTAAGGAATTACGGTCGAATTTTGACCGCTGGGTGACCTCTAATATAAATGAAAGTCATTGTAGGTATTTATGTGTGTATGTGGGTATGTATGTGTGCATGTGGATATGTAAGTGTGTATGTGGATATATATGTGTATATTATGTGTGTATGTATGTGTGTATGTGGATATGTAAGTGTGTATGTGGATATGTATGTGTGTATTATGTGTGTATGTGGGTATGTATGTATTATGTGTGTATGTGGGTATATATGTGTGTATGTTCGATGTCTCCTCCTAAACTACTGCAGCAATTTCAACCAAACTTTGCACACTTATTTCTTAAGACAAGAGGAAGATTATTGCCAACTATTCAAAGTCCGAAGTTAATTAAACAGTCAGTTAATTAGAAATTAACCGAAACCGTTTTCAGTATTAAATTCGGAGAAAATTATCCCCCCCCCAAAAAAAAATATTTTTATAACATCTTAAAGTTCAAAATTTTACCTTTTCAATGATACCAATTTTATATCTCTGAAATGTTTCTTTCAGCATTTATTATTTTTTTCAAAATTTAATAAATAAATTATTACAACAGACGATTCTTAAATAAAGCAAATTTAATGATACTTCGTTGCTAGGCAATGGTGAGACTTTGAGCAAATTTCTTTTTATTTCTCTAAATATTTTTAAAAGAAGTGAAAGATAACTGTCAACTTTAAAAGACCTAAAAGTTAATTAATTTTTTTAAAATTAAAAATTAAGCAAGATTTTGCGGTGTTTTTTGTGATATATTTCGAATGTGTTATGTTACAATAACTATTTTTATACTATACTAGCTGTTATGCCCGGCGTTGCTCGGGATTAAAATACTTTCTTGTCTAATATTTTTGATGTAAAAAACTACTTTTGTATAGAAAATTACAATACCCAAAATTCTTTTATCGTCTGAAATGTCTTTAATTAAAATGAGAATATCAGTTTAACCAGACGATTTATGAAAAACGCCGACAGCTAATTTTCTCCATAAGTTATTAGTATTTATTGCATAAGTACTTTAATTTTTGTTCATAAATCTTGCAGTATACGAAAGATTTTAACGAATGTTTTGGGATAATTACATAGTAAATTTTTCACTCAGAAAAAACGTTAGAATAAATATGAATTAAAAAAATAAAATTCGTCTTCATCCAAAATTCCTATAATGTGATCTAGCAACAGTTCTTATGTATTCTTCTTCTTCACCAATAAAAAAATGTGCTATAAATTGTAAATTTTATACACAATTTAATTTTGAAAAATTATTAAAATGAGGGCAACGAATTGAACGGAAATGAAAGTTGTGTCATGAAAAGTTAATTTTTTAAACTTTTATTATGTGTAAAAATTGTTTCTGTGACGTAATACATATTTTCGAAAAATATCACAGAAAATGGCAAAATCTTGTTTAATTTCCAATTTACTGAAATTTCAATAAAATTTGGGGCTTTTAAAAGTTGACGGTTGATTCTCTTTTTATGTAAAACGTATTTATAAAAATAAGCAAAAATTTAAAAAAATAAAGGTAAATTAGTTCAAAGTCTAACCGTTGCCTAGCAACGGAGTATCTATAAATTTGCTTTATTTCCAAAATCGTCTGCACGTAAATAACAATTATTAAACTTTAAAAATTAATAAAATTTGAAGGAAAATTGTCACAGATATAAAATTGGTATCATTGAAAAGGTAAATTTTGAACTTTAAGAAGGTATACAAATATTTTTTGTCGGACAATTTGCTCCGAAGTTACGGCGGAAAAAAGTTTTCGGTTAATTACTAATTAACTGCCTGTTTAATTAACTTTTGGACTTTGAAAAGTTCATAAATGTTTTCTCCTTGTCTAAAATAATAAGTGTGCAAAGTTTGGTTGAGAACAGTTCATTGGTTTAGGAGGAGAAGAGGAACATAGCCACATGACCACATACATAGTCACAATTATTTTTATTTATATTAGATTAAAGTTTAAAAAATAACTTTTCAGTGACACGAATTTCATTTTCCCTCAAAATTGTTGCTCTTATTTCAATAATTTAAAAAAATACTCAATTATGAATAAAATTCACAATTTGCAGCAATGTATTTTTTATTGTTATAGAACAAGAATACTTATGAAGAGCTGTTGTTAGAACATTCTGGTTCAACAAAATTCTGGAAGAATACTAAAGAAAAGTTTAAATGCAGACGATTCATAATTTATATCGGGAACAACTATTTATCTGGTTTATTTTGACGCTTTTCATTCATGAAAATTTAACTATATAATTATTTGACCCAAAATATTCGCCAAAACCCCTCTTATACTTCACTATTTATGAACGAAGTTTGAAGTAAAAACGTTTCAGACGATAAAGGAATTTTTGTATTATAATTTTTAATGCAAAAATAGTTTTTTCATTAAAAATATTAGACATAAAAGTGTTTTCCTCACTAGCAACGCCGGGAATTGCAGCTAGTAAATAATAATCGGCAATAAATGATTTCAATGTGGTTTTTACGCTCTGATGGTGAAGAAAGATTGTAAAACTGTTTTCATGGTAAGATTGTAAAACACTTTAAAAAAAATTACATATCATTAATAATTCTTTTCATGCAGATATCTTAAATACGTCAAAGCAATAGATTTGATAAAAATATTATCAGAGAGTATTTTGTTTTAATTTAAAACTTGGGTGCATTGCAGGAAAAACTGAGGATTAGTGAACGGGATATGACCGGGCTACCAGTAGGTCAAGCAAAAATTTCTTATTGACAAAAATATTTTGCATTTTCGAATTCAGGATAGAGTATATATTAATTTTCAGCAATAAAAAAATGTTTCTTTTGGTTCGGAAATTCAAAAAAATAAATAAATAAATAATCCGAACAAGAAGGGATTAAATAAGATGTTAGCAAAATCTAATGTTCAGCAAAAGTTGCAAATAGCAGTTTCAGCGTTGCCTCTTTGATACTTATCTGTAAATGCAAATTGTTTTACTTTTACAAGCAACCACGTCGGGAAATTTTATTTATATCTCTGTTATGCTAAATTTCGAGAGGTATTAGATATTAATCAACTCGGGTTTAACACTGAAGGGCAATTGATGATGTTCTTGATGCTTGCATTTCAAAGGATTTAATTTCTCCACACAAGCTTCCTATCGCTTACTAGTTTTTTACCTAAACCTATTAATGTATTGCTTTAATTACATAAATATGTGAATGTAAACTTAGTATATGAAATTATTTTGAAACTTTATAAAATTAAATATAAATTAATATAAATTTTTTATTTCCTTTCTGGAGCTAAATGTAGTTGTTGGGAAGTGGTTTGATGAAATACGTACCGTCAAATATTGTGCAACAATAAAAAGGTATATTTATTAAAAATTACTTACTGCATGGTTAGCGGTTATAAATCCTTTTTGAAACGAATAAAATTAGCACACGGAGATGTATATATTTCAGAAAGAAGAAGATTTCATTTTCTTTCCTTCCATTTATGGATGTTTGAAAGCAAATCATTTCATTCCTAATTTTAAAATTATTCAATTTCTCACTGGACATGAAAAGTGTAAAGCTTCACATAACCGTTTCAACTAATCTCGTACAGACTTGTGTTTCTGCTCTAGTGGCGAGATTGACGATGTCAATCACTTGATACTTTCTTCCTCTAAATTCACGCCAGCAAGATATTTACTCATCAACAGTCTGAAAAAGAACAATTTAGCATGGCCTCCATCTTTCTCTACTTTTGTTCAGAACAAAACTTGTTTTGGATCATTTTGAGAATTTAACGACAGCATTTTTGGTGTCATATATGCAAGCAACTCATGTTGGATAAAATATGGTACGATGGAAATCGATGTATGTGTAATTATGGTATAGCAACGTATTCGGAAACCCACCAAGCTTTTGCGCATTCGCCGGGCGGAGTTATTTTCATTAAAATAGGAGGCAAGTGAAGATCGGAAGGGTGATGTTTACATTTTACTGAGCGTGATCTAACAAAGAACTCCGGGAATGCGCCCATATGACTCATTGCCTAACACACCTTTCTGGTGTAAAGTCGTCCAAAAGTGGTAGTCTCGGAATCCGTTGCTAAACAGTAACTAAGGGTGTTACAAACCCCTGTAACTGCTACTTCCTGGCAGTTGGACTCGGTGGCTTCGGCACTTCATCAGCTGCCTGCTAAACTAAACAAGCTGGGAAATGAGGAGGAAAAAGCAATCATAAACACAACTTTTTTGTAAACTAATAATATCAAAGCGGAATATAATTTTGAAAAAATTTCCAACTGTATTACTTTAAGTTGGATAGATTCTAATAAAAATGATTCAAAATATATATATGAGAATTTTAAAATAACACCGGTATTAAATGTTTCGCAACCCGTGTTCGACTTTGGTTAATCTTTTTATTAAGGAGACCCAAAACATGGGTAAAATATAAATTTTTATTTCATTGGCTTGTTTTGTTTATCTCATCTTTCTGCTTATTGCCTCGAAATATCAAATTGGTACCTTTAATATTATAGAAGTTATTTAGGGTTTTACTTATGAAGACCAATGATAAGCATGCGCAAATGACAACTTTACCTGTCTTATTCTCCATATTGGACTTTCAAATTTTTTTGTACATGCTTATCGTTACGTATATAATAAAACTGTGCACACAATAAGCATTCAGTTGCTTGGTTTTTTTTTATATAAAAGATAAAAATTGAGTTAATGATAAATTTCCTAATTTTTCACCACATAAAACAGTTAAAAATCTATATTTAAGCGAATATTAGATGCACGGTAAAATCCATGCAAAGTTTTGTGTAATGTATTCCAATAAATCTGCAAATAAAATTTGAAGCAAAAATACATATTATCATATTATGTATTCATATTTGAAAAAGTAGTAAGGAATTTTAAAAAGTGAATTTTTTCTTTAAAAAATTTAAATTTCAACTTAGCAAGCGTATCAAAATGATTTTTTTTCTTTTTAATATGACTTTATTTGATTTTTATGTTTTAATAGTATAAAAACTTTTTTAATAATGCTTCAAATAAAAAATATTTTTAGAAGGTATTGTGTCCCCTTAAAATAATAAAACTGTTCATTAATTCTATGAAAAGGTTTTCTAATCTATACGTATTGTTATATTTACCTACCCTGCGGAAATATTTTGAATCAGATTGAATTTCACTACATGCAAAAACATTTTCTGCAATAAATAATAAACTTCTTGTAAAAAAAAATTATTTTCTACTCTTTTTTTTCTATGTTTTATTATAAAGACTTTTGCATAATTAACATTTTTGTTATAGATGTCTCAATTAAATGTGGATTTTTTTTCACTTTTTTCGAGTTGAAAAGGTTTTAGCAACATTTACTACTTTTATAGTTACAAAAAAATAACTATTACTCTTAAGAAATATTTATTAAATATTATGATACCTAATTTTAAGCAATGTTTGATAAATTTTGGAAAATTAAACGGAGATACGCTGGAAACTTATACAAAGTAGAAACGATTTGTACGTTAGTTGTCGACATTTGGTACAGAGTAATTCACCAGCTGAATTTTTTTTAACTATGGCTACAAAGTAAATCATTAATTTAACCATTATTTTACCGTTCCCAAGTGCGATGACTGGTAATTAAATTCTGGCAACAAACCAGTAGATTTTCAAGGAAAGCTCATGATATTTCATTCATCTGCTATTCTGTATAAAACGTATCTTCAAGTATGAATTAAAATGTAATGAATCCGTTATTCTTTTAAGTATTAGATATTTATAAGCAGAATCTATAATTAAAATAAATGTTATTCATAGCAAACTAAAGCTCGCTATCTGATGTCTAGTGGGAGATAACTATTTCCCTTTATATAATTTTGTTGCATCGAATTTCGAAAACACTTACAAATAAGAATCATCGATAGATGGCAGCACGTTATTCTGCTTGAACCGGGTTTAAAATTCCTGAAGACAGTTTAATTTATCGCACTGCTTTATTAGTTGACCGAAGACGCCCTGGTTTTACAAACTGTTGTTATTTTTGATACATGAAATAAAATATTTTTCATAAAACTTTAAAAAGAAAAATGAAATCAAATGAGGGTCTGAAAAGCAACAAAATAATCTCTCTGAACTTTACAAAGATAATTTTTTTAAAACAGATTTTTGTCTCTAATTTTTATCGTGTTCCGGTATGTTAAATTCAATGAATAAATTTATTCACATCTGATGCTCTTAAAGAAAAATCTGATCAATCGCTATAAATATAATGCCTATAAATATTATTTGTGAAATCTAAATTCATATTTTTTTGTATACGAAATTGTATATTAATTTTATTTTAACAGACATTGTTTTAGTTGGAAAGGTCAAGGAGGTCAGATCTTTATCACGGGCAAAACTTTCTTTTATCGGCTTGATAATTGACATTTCCAAAGCCCTTCGATTACCAATAACTGGTCTAAATATATTATTTCTGAAATATCGTGGTTATCTTGGAACACATCTCCAAGTCATCTTTAATTAGAAAGATATTGAAAAGTTCAATTTATAGTTCAAAATGTACTAGGAAATATTATGCTAGTAGTGCTGAGAACAGTAGATCATGCATCAGAACAAAATTTTAAAAAAACCCCATAAAATTTGCTATTCATTGCGGTCTTTAAAAATTTAGCCATATTTTTCGAATGTAGATTATTTATGCAAGCCTCTGCTTTTATCAGTATTTGCAAAATTAAAGTTTAATGTCTACTTATATCAGTATAAACGATTCTAAAATTTAATTTCTCGCCCTTACTAAAATGACTCAAATGCTTTAATGGTGCCAAACTTGTCAAACATTGAAATCATTAAATATGCCACCATTTTGAAATAGAATAAAAAACTAAAAATCCTTACACATACGTCATTTTTATTTACTTCAAAGAATATTCATGCATAATTGGAAAAGAATCGAGCAACACATTTGGTCGTAATTGGGCAGCAAACAGTCGTGTTAAAAATAGGACCCTCGGTAATCCGCCAATTTTAGCGTTGAATTCTGTATTCTTTGAGTTCGTTTCATTCTTTTAATTAAAAATAGCTAAATCGTTTGGTTAAAAATTTCACCGCCAAACAAGACTGTTAATGTCGCCAAAAAGAGCGATAACTAACAATTATGGCAACTTTTCCACAAAATGAGGCTCCTTTTCTAAGTAAACACTCAGAGCTACAGCAATAGAAACATCAAATTCAACCCTCTCCCGGCGCAATACGCCTGACAGGCACAGACAAACAATCTCGAAATTTTAATGTTATTAATACCCACTAAATTTAATTTTAGTACTCTGAAATTAATCACTGGCCTTCATTAAAAGAAAAAAGTGGGGATATTGTTGCAAGATATCATCATGAAGCGAAGGTACGAGAACCACGCACTTCTTCACTTTTCTAACGTAGGAACCGAAGTCTTCCCAGCGCTTAAAGGAAACATGCTGGTGTATTGTTTCTTTCCTTTGACCTAAACACATTTTGGGGACTAACATTAGATTTGGTCTAAAATTCGATACAAATCTACAATCTTACAACAAAGCTAGACACTAGATTTCGTTTATCTAACTTAGTGGTTTCCAAGCTTTTTACACTCGCGTACCCCTTGGTTAATCTTCTCATTTTTGAGTAATCCCTACTGTTATATCCCTCAACCATATTCTTTACACAGAAAAGTTTCTATTAATAACGACAAGACCTTTGTTAGACCTTGAGCTTAATAATAGTGCTTTAAGACCTTGAGCTTAATAATAGTGCTTTAAAGTCAAACGACTTTAATGCACTTAATGAAATATGTAGGATTGAGATTTCTGACTTTACATTTCAATCCGTATTTTAAAATAGTACTAGTTCAGCATCAAAACAAATGAAAACAGCATTGGAATAGTTTCGCATCAACTTATGATCAGAACTAACAATGACTCAATTACTAATATAATAGCCCATATCTGTCTCTCACTGATCCGGTAACGTTCTGACGTCACCAACAATAAAATTCCGGCCATATCTCTGAGAGACGGTAAACAGCATTATTTCATTGTTAGAGCACTTAAATTTCAGTAATTTTAAATTTAAAGAAATAATTGTCGTTCTAATTTCAAATTTAATAGCTCTAAAATAGTGAAATAAAATTTGCTATCGAGTGATATAGAATTTATCTGGCTATGGTCAATAGTTCCCGAGAAATTTTAAATTATATTAATCCTATATTTCAAATTAATTTCCGGTTTTTAATAGAAAGTAGTAAATCACGTCAGTGGCGCGTGATTTAGTTTGGACGCCACGATGCATCTGATTATTTATTGCAATCGTGATTATATGATTTGATAACATTTTTTGGCAACGTTTGACAAGCAGAGAAGTGCTTTGTTTTGATTAGAATTTCGAAAAAGAATTCCTTTGAAATTTTAACTTTTGATTTACGTTTTACAAGATGAGAATTTCATGGTTATTGAATTATTATGTACATATTTTACATATATTTTTACTATAATTTAAAACTTTACAATCATGAATTAGTTTACTATATATTTTATGATGAATGTCGACGAAAAACCCATCGCAAAAAAACTGCGGATGACAAAGGAAAGCAAGATGGTTAGTAAGGCAAAGCCAGGAATCGCTGGACGGGATTCGTGCATTAGATGCAGCTGCGTATAGAAGACGCATCGAAGCCGAAACTCCATCACAAGCTGTCGTAAAACATATGTTTATTTTATTTGTTTCCAATCAATTTTAAACATTTCTCTCGCATATATATCTATTTAACTCTCTGAACCCGGCTAGACTGAGAATTCCATTGCCTCAAAACCTGGAGTGAATTTTCGCTCACAAAAACAGAATGGAATCGTCACGTTCTTTACAGAAATTCCAGGACACCTATGGTTGCCCGATCAATTGTCAACAAAGAAAGGAACAACATTTTTCATAAAAATTTTACCCAGGCGCCCGAAACCGCCTGAGTCCGGCTTCTGTCGAACGGGTGGTTTGAGGCGGGATAGGGCTCAAAGGGTTAAAGCGTCAAATTTGACGGGAAATCTCACGAATGAAGACCATGACGGGTGATTTTCTAGTTTCTTATAGACTACTGGGAGGTGCAGACTTATCCTCTTCCTGGTGTGATATCGTAGCCCAGTGGTACCGGGGTCTAATCAAAGATCAATAGATTTAAAGAAGTCACAGAATTCCAGCATTTTAAATTTAATAAGAATCTTGAATAAGTTGCTATTTTACAACTTTATATACATTGGGTATATACACAATTCAAGAACGAAAATAATCAAGTCTCGCATATAGATCTCGAGAGTCAATGAACAAGGTGTAACTTGACGTCGTCTAATTTACTAACGGTGAGTATACTCCAAGATGCAACTTCAGCATAAAGTTCAGGGAACTGTGAGAGTTCAGCAGTCTATAGTAACTCAAGGCGAGTTATAGAAAACACGAAAGGTCGGAGTAAAATATCGAGGTTGTACACGCTAGACAATTTGCACTGTCCACCAAAGGGAAACTTTTAAGTCACCAAGGCTTTGACTAATACATACTCAAGATGAGTAGGAGAAATACCGAAGGTTGGTATATGACATCGAGGTTGTATGAACGCTCGATAAAATGCAACAGTCCACCACAGGGACTCTTCCAACCAAGGGTTGGCTAATTGATACTCGAGATGTGTTGAAGAAATACCGAGGGTCGGTATTAGACATCGAGGTTAAATGAACGCTCGATCGATGCAACGATCCATCATAGGTACTCTTCCAGCCAAGGGTTTGGCTAATACGAGGACAAAACCGCCCGTTTTCTCTAAGTTCCGATTGCGGATCTCAAATCAACACCACGGAGTTATCTCTCCGCGTGTTTACATTTCATCTCTCGCTCTCCTCTTCTTTTCTTTTCCGCCCTTCTTAAACACCTTACCTTCAGAGGCCAGGGGAGTGGCTCATGAATTAGTTCTCGTTGATTCGTCCTCAAGCTGGACAAATCATCCAACCGCATTCATGTGCCTTCCTCCATGGTGTTGATTGGATGCGATCAACTCTTGACCGGAGGTCTTCGTCGGCTACACTAGAGTGGTTTGTCAAACGGTACCGCACTCCCTGGATCCCTTTAGGCTTGCGTAAGGCGAGCAGTTTATTACCCACTTACACTCCTCTTGCGTCGCTCCGGGGACTTCGCTGGGTGGTCGTCTCTGTCGTGAGAAAGGTCGTAACGGGGGGGGGAGACGTCACACTGGAATGGAGGTGGATAGGAAAACGTCCGAGCTGTGCCTGTGAGGCCGGTTGAGCCCGACGGAGGGCTAATATATTCAAAGTATCCTTCAGCTATGATATTAAAAAGATCTGCTTCAAATATTAATTAACATCTTCAAACAGAACGTTGAAGTTTTGAAAATGCCCACTGACGAAGCATTACACTGGAAGGCGTCGGTATAGCGGAAGTTAAACGTTAGCCCCCCCCCCCAGAAAACCCAGAAAACACGTCCATTCTCCGAAGTAATGAAAGATAAAGATCCCCCGTAAGTGTCAAAAACGTTTAGCAAGAGATTTTGATGAGTCTTCACCTATCACGTTTCCCTTAAGTCCGAAAATCCCACTTCTGAAATGATGCCCTCTTGTCTTTATGACTTCATGTTTACAATATAACTCCATAACACTATAAGTCATATCGATGAAATTTATTATGCGACATTAAAAAACGAAAATTGTAGATCTGTGTAAATTTATTTCGAAAATTCCGCCAAACTGATGTCTGTCTATTTGACCGTGTGTTTGTGAACGCGATAAATCAAAAATGTCACACGCTAGAAAAATAAAATCTGTTCTGTAGTCTTTATGTCATGATTATTGATTTTGATGAAATTTTTGATCAAATTTATCGAAAGGTGAACTATTTACTTGCATATCTATATATACATATGTGTTTATGAACACAATAACACAACACCCTCAACGGACTAGACGAGTGAAATTTAGCATGTACTTTTTGCCCCAAAAACTGGAGATTTGTGTCATTCTTGAATAATTAAAGGGGATAAAGATATTTAATGCCACTGGTGGTTTATCCCTTTGAGGTCGACTCTCACAGTTACTAAACATTCGGCCGTCCTCAAAGGGTTAGAACGACAACAGACCTTATCTTATTGAAAAGAGACAAAAATCCATTTATTCCGACAGAGTTTTTCATCTTTGATTTGAGATTTCAACCTCCTCTGTTAGAAGATGACGTATCACGGTTCATGGAAAGCTTAATGTTTCTATTACAGAATGTTTGTATGAGAAACTATGGACTTTTGTGGTGCTAATACAGTCTATTGAGTAAACTCACACGAGCAAAAATTTGCCAACCCAACCCTCAACTCAACCGTACGTTCAACTAAAAACTTGAGAATTGAGTTTAATCTGCCGTTTGATGTGGAAGTTGGGGTTGAGAAAAATACACTCAACTGTCGATTTCTCGCGACAGAGTTGACCCAACCTTGTACTGAACCAATCAGATGAATTTTTGACTGCTTTCGTCATAACACACAACGTCATACTCAAAGATGGCGTCTCCCATGAAGTGGCCGTTCCCCAGCTGATATGCATTGCCTCATATTTCATTCCATCCTCTTTGTTAACCTTCCAGCGGGCGCGCGTTTTCAAAAGATACTTGCATTGTGCATCGCATTACATATTTATATAGTTATTTTATAAAATTAAGTGCAATTTTTATTTATAAAATCTTTGTTTACTATTAAGCTAATAAATACAGATAACATAAATAAAAGTTGTATTTGTTTTTGTAAAACAGCACGATATATTTATGTAATACGATGCACGATACGTCGTAAAATTTGTGCAGGCGCGCCTGCTGGAAGGTTAATAACGTGTATAGAATCAAAATAAGCGACAACAAACAACCACGAATAACATTTTCGCCAAATATAAGGATAGAGTTATATTTCTGACGGTCAGAAAATAAAAATTGATGCAACTCCTTACCCAACGCTGGCAACCCTACTTCGGATGAAATTGGGACCAGAGTTGGCGATCCAGTTGAGTTGGCGGTTGCGTTGACTGTATTTTTGTCCGTCTGATAAGCGCTTTAGCGCTAAGTGAAACGACTATTATATGCATCATATTACACGCAATGATCTACCAGATCATGTCCCTTTTGTTTCTGCAGTGCCTTAATTTTGGTAATTAAATACACAAAATGTATTTATTTTCCTACATTATTGGAAAGTTTTGCCCCAAATTGCTTCCAAATCGTTCTCATCTCAAAGATTGCACTTTTTAGGGTCATCGTGAAGCTAGAAAAATGTTGTTTCAGTCACCCTGATTTTCGACTATCTTTCATTAGACATCAATTCCTAAAGAAAATTCAGTCTCCAAGTTAAATCCATTTTGTGTTAAACATTTAATATTGTGTACAAGTTAAAATATGATGTGAATAAAATTTGAAAAGAAATCGGGACGGTTGACACTGCCATCCCAGAAACCGTCGACGTTCCCGGCGTATTGAAATGGGTGACTGAAACTAGAACTTCCTTTATCTCCTCTCCTTAAAGATCTTTCATGCTAACTAAAAAATATGTGAAACCATTGCTCACCGATTTCCTGGAGAAATACAAAATACTAGCTGATCCCGAGCAGAGCATCTACGTTCCGTTATACGCATACAATCAATTTTGGCGAAATTGGCGCATTCTGGCTCCTGATACTTCAGCTCACCAATAATACAGCGCGCATCAACTATCTATCATCAAAAGGAAGTTAAGCCAAGCTGGAGATTCAGCGCTCCAAAAATATTCGTCTAGACAAAAATGACGCCAAGTGGTGTACGTATAACGGAAAAGTACCCGATATACAGTGTTTACAATAGTAAGTTTCACGATGTTCACCTCAATTGAGAATTGACATTATTTTCCCTTCACTGACTTAAACCATTTTGACGCTCATCTGAACGTTTTTTGGCTCACCTAAGCACATCTGCTTCATTTCTAACGGATCTCTTTGAATAATTTCATCCAAAGTTTTATTATAATGCAAGAAATATTGTGAACTCTCCGTCTTAAACACATTTTTTTTAGAAAAGTTGTGTTATCGCAGAACGAATATACTTCCAGGCTATGCCTGTAAAGTTATGCCTAACATGAAGGAGGCTACCGGTTTTGTTTTGTAAACAAACTGATCGATCGATTGAAATATCTCGGCGACGGACATATTTTTAAAAATTTATTTATAAAACAGATGATTTTAATTTTTTTTATAAAACATTTGATTTTTTTTTGTTTTATAATGCTCCTTAATAGCTCCTTGAAAATTCAGGGTGTTCAGGAAGGTCGTTTACAAGGGTAGCTTAGGCATATAAAAATATCATTTTGGCAATAAAACGCGGGGTCCAAAAAGCTAAGAGGATTCGGTGTGAAGGATTCTTTGTCAATGAATTAAGTAAAAGAAATGGTTATATCAGATAAAAATACAATATGTAAAGAAGCACACATTTACAATAATAAAATGAACTTTGTATATGTATAACAACATGCAAAGCGGGTATCGCTTCAAAACGCACGGTCTTTGAACCCTTATTTTAAATTTTCCAAAGGTTAGTTGTAGATGCGATGTTCTAAATGCCGATATCGTATCTGTTACGCTGCCTACACCTTATAACGTGGTCTCTCATGAAGATATGTCGTTGTACTATTGCAGGGGTGGGGAAACTTTTGGCACTGAAAGACCTCATTAAATTTCGGCAGCTGGGCAGAAGGCCGCACGAGCGGAATCTTAACGGTTATTGTTCCGTAATTATTATTATATTACAAAAAAGTGTATTATTTCAGTGCAGATTGCAAACAACTGGTAAGGCCGCATAAGGAACTCAAAAAGGCTACAGGTTCCTTAGCTCTGTACTATTGTAAATTTGTATTCCATTCAATTTAAGTTGGACATTTTATATGTCGTATCCTTCTCTTTTACGTAATTAACTGGCAAAGAGCCCACTGTACCACCTGTAAAGGAACCTACACTTAAAGTTTATAACCGATTTTTCTGAAAACTCTACACTGTTAACTATTAACTATTCTACTTATGTCACAGCTATTGACAATTTAATTTTAAAACTGCCCTGGAAATTTCCTTGAATATAAAAAATAAAAATAAAAATTATAAAATAAAAATATATAAAAAAATAACAAAAAAAAGTCCTTGGTTTTTTTAGTTAATGTTTCTCTCGAGCTAGACGCTCCCGACAGCAAACAAAGCTTCTTTTTTAGTTCGCGTCTGTTCTGCCATAAGGGCGATAGGTAAGGTTTTTTAAGCTTTTTCTTTCTTCAGACTTTGTTAGTGAAGACTTTTTTGATACCGTTTTTGTGAAACGTTTGTTTCTATTTATGTTTCTAATTGTCCGGGATAGGTCCAGGCTACAGAGGAAAATTTTATTTGACCTTAAAGTCGTTTCTACTCGACAGAAATCTTATCCCAATTAGAATCCAAAATGGAAAGTGGTCTCTGACGAAGTTTTCCATTTCGATTTTTCCTTCTTTGGTTTTTTTCAATCTCATGTCGTCAAATTTGTTGCGTTTTAATGTCTATTTTGTTTGCTTTTTCTCTCTGTTTCTCTCTGTTTTGTTTTTTCTTTCAATTGTTTTAATATCTTTCTCTACATTGTTATACACATACATTTTTAATGACTACTTAATTTCTTACGCATTGCCTTTCTTTATGCGCAAACAATTTTCTGTATGATATTGTCAAATATTACCGTTTGAGCTTGCATTCTCCAACATTTATAAGATTATTTGTTAGTTAATTATTTTTCCTTTCCACCCTAAATGGTAATAATTTTTGATTTTTTTTCATCCTCCGTTAGATTATACCAAGTCTTACACCTTTAGGGTAGGTCGAGTCAACGAGGAATATAAAAGAAAAACTCCTTGGTAAACATAAAACTCCGTCCATACGTTTTATTAGCCAATAAGGGAAAAATAAAAACCTGCATTTCTGCTACAATGATATTTAATTTCTTTTAAAAATTTCATGATGAAGAGAAATGCCGAGAAGAACGGGAAAAACATGAAGATGCGCATAAATAAATACTTCTAAGGAATATCCTCTCCTATCAATTTATATACAACGCAACAACAAATTGGAACCCAACAATTTTAAAATGCGAAGCGGGTATGTTTTATTTGTTTACAATTGCAAATAACTTAAAGGTACACGTCTGTTTCTAAAAAGGTTTCATATCTTTCAGCTAGGAATGCCTTTTATGAAAAAGATACACTTTAAATTTTACTATTTATTATTTGAAATCAGAATTGAACGAAGTACTTCTGAATCCTTCGAAGTGTTTTGTGCAATGTTGTTTAATATTTGCGTATACGTATTCATAGCAAAAAGAATATTAGTGTCTCGATAATGCATTCTTCATGATTGTAAAATGATTCCCTTAGAAACAGTTTCCATAGCGAAAATATGCTTCAAGAAATTCCTTTGGATTCTTAACACAACATCTAATATTGTTTAAATATTAATAGGTATTGCAGAGAACTGAAATTAGCACATTTAAATGCAAAACTTTTGTGTCTCGAACAGAATATTAATGAGAAACACTTTCAGGTAAAAGAACGCAACTGTTCTCATGGAATTTTGCATATTTTGAAAAGAATTTTTTTTTCATATGATCGATCTCATTGTGACGAAAATTTTCTAAACATTAAAAAATAAAATAAGCTATATAACCAGAAGCTAAAAAACAGATAATTCATTTCCTATAGAAAATGGCTCCCACATTTTTCTGATTCAATGCTTTCAAATTTATGGTGTCATATTTTCAAACATTCTAAATAAACCTGCAAGATTGATTCCTAGGATTTTTGCGCCGAAATTATTGAAATATGTATGAAAATTTACTGCAGGAAGTATTGATTTTTCCCCAAAGATAAGAACTGCGTTTCTACCCTTTATATTGGAAATTAATATTTTTTCCCTAATTGTGAGTAATAACAGCCTTATAAAGCGGATACCATTATCTATAATTTGCTCTCAGCTGTATTCTAGTATTAAATTATTATATTTCAAATTAGGTTCTATGATAAATGCTGTATTGATTGGCGTTGGTGAATGTATTCAGATGATCGATTCAATGTTGTCTAGGTACACCAACTTCATTGAATTCTTCTAATTCAACCGAAAAAAAATTCTTTAGGAACACATTGAAAAATTCTGAAGAACATTCTTTAAGAAATACTTTTTTGCACGAGCAGAAGATTTCTATTTTCCGTCGGGAACAGGCGAATTGAAGGCAATGCGGTTGGAAGGATGATCGAATTCAGGCCAAAAGTTTGAGAGAGCTGGATATAGATCTAACAACACTGAGGTCTTGCGTACGGTACAGGAATTTACCACTTAGGGTGGTACCTCAAAAATGGGGATGAGAACCTGTCATACAACTAAGCAATCTCGTTTCCCGGTGGTATATAATAATGGTGAGGGTTGAATTCCCCCCGCCGATGACGGGTCGTACCTCTCTGTCTGAGGGGCCTTCTCGTAATGGGGCTATTATGCAGGGGCGACAGTGCCCGATTAATTGTCGCGGCAGCCTGGCTATTCATGTTGGATCTGATTGCCTAGGCTAATCGGTGTAATTCGTTCGTGTACGGTAGACGTATCCTTCCTGGGGTTACCTCTGGGATTTCGAGAGGAGAAAATGCTTGCCATGTTGTATCAGTAGCCAATCAGTATGTAGGTTCTTGCTTTTCCGCCTGGTTCAATAATGGTGGTGTTGACTGGTTAACGGTCCAATCCCAATAAAGAGACATGCCTTCTCCGATTGGGCTGCATTCATGAGCTATAATGGGGACTATTTCGTGCGGACAGTACGGTAAGATATCACAGTTGATCACAGTATCGTAATTATAAGTATTATATTCATTTAATTATGAGGTTGGGTGGGTGACATTCTAATTCTTCCCTGGTATATCACTTGTACCAGACTGCAAACAAATGTAAAAATTCTGGTATAATATCCAATCCACTACTAAGCAAAAGTTAAAAAGCGATTGCGAAAGCAAGAATTGTCTCTTTTTTCGGCTTAAATGTGCAATTATTGCTTGAGCATTTTCTTTGCCAAGTTGAAAAACAGTGTGCAGTAAAATAATGAGAGGAGCTCTGAACTCTCTAATGAGCAGTCATGGGTTAAATGTAACAATTTTGTACTGTTTCCAAAGAAAAAATAATAGATTTGCAAATAGCCACATGCCGTGTAGAGCAATCACGAAGATGAAAGGCAAAAAGTAAAGGCAGAGAGAATTCCCATCATTCTACGATGAGCCACATTTCGATATCTCTTATATAATTGGGCTTAGCGGGTCTGAGTACAATTTAGTTGAGTAAATACTCCAATAACGTCGTGTTTGAATTTCGGCGATTGAAACATTTTGAAAGAAAATTGATATGTAATACATATCAAAATCGCCCCGATCTGGCTCGAAGCTGTCCGGTGCTTCTAAATGATCGGCTCGCTGCGATAGTAACACGGGTAATGTGATCAGTTATAAAATGGCACGCATTGAAGTTTACTGAAAATGATCTGATGATGAACTAGCTGTGTCAGTACGCCAGAAATGCTAACTGATTAGACTGCAATAAATTTAAGATATTGTAACCGCCGTTGTAGAACAATAAGTCGGTAATTGCAGCTGCTGTTGTGAAAAGGAAAATTTTATTTTACTTATTCTACCATAGTACTTTAGAAGTGTCACTTGAAATGGATATATCAGACTAATCTGGAAAGTAAGATCATAAGCATGGTACTAATTCATTTGAGAAATAGCTGCCTCTTCCTATTTGCCATTAGAGTGCACATGTAGGCAACTAACTGTGTTGGCGCATTCTCAAATTACTTGGTATAATCTCGCCTACTTCTAAGGTACTCTGTTATACTCTTACGATATTGTGCACTAGCCGCCTCCGCGACCAACTTGGTCGGCAGAAATAAAATTTCAAAAATAACTTTATATTCATGGTACCCTTAAAAAGTAGTTTTAAACCTCAAATTGCTATATATATATTTAACCCGTGTTCATTTTGTAGCCTTGCACTCTTTTTCTGTTAGTTGTCTACATTAACGTAAAACTCGCAGTTGATTTCAACATTACAATGGCACGGCACATTTTACGGCCAGAAACATGCTAGTTGGCTTAAAACAAGCTGATAAAAAGAATTAAAACATAGCAACGATAAACTTTCAGTTTACTGGATTATTTCATTATATATTAACTATCTTGAGGACTTTACAAATTTCACAGAAAAATTGATCAAATAAAAGAAGAACGTAAAATCCAGTAAGGTATTTTCTTAGCTCTAAACAATGGTAGGGAAACACGTAATTAAATATATTTTTAAACAATGAAATCGGTTTGAAATGCGTTGCAACAATAAAAAGTATTGTTGTAAATGATGCCAGAAAATATTTTTAAAAGTTCATTAAAATTAGAAAAAAAATTGTTCGGCAACTTAATTGATATCACTGAATAGGTAATTTTCTGCACTTTCAGATGGCGTAAAAATGGTTTTGTTTCTGTAATAGTTTCGGAAGTTATTAAGGGAAAATGCCAAAATTTCGCT
>BGPR01003129.1:117339-138640 GCA_013235015.1 Araneus ventricosus | reverse complement strand
GGCTCACTGCCAAATTCTGCTGGAATAAAAGTTAATTAATTCTGTTTGCTCATGGAGTGTTTTTCTTCTAATTTTTCTTTCATTCCGAAACATTTTCTCGAAAAGAGTTGCATATTTGATTTAAGGTTAGTTTTTGTTTTTTTTGTATTTGATAATGCATTTTTTTTCTGAGTGGATTTTGCATTATTTTTACTCTGACCAAAATTAGTGTCAATTGATTCACCAGTTCTGCTCTTCATACTAACTGAACGGCAATTGTTGATAATTGTAACTTTCTCTTTGAGTACTTCGCATACGAGAAAGTAAAAAAGAAAGGCAATTGTTGTAAGGAAACGCTTTTCAAATATTAGCTGTACAATCCTGAGTTGTTAAAAGCATAGACTATGAAATTCGAATGGCCCTTTTTGAGTATACATCATTTTGAGTTCTTTTAGATATTCCAGCACATTGATGCACATATTTATTGGATGACTATAAACTATTTTAATATTTTTAGAACTTAATCGATTCATTTGGCTAAATTTTGATTCCTTGTAAGTGGTTCCTTCTAGCTGTGAATTTTAGAAAAAATTAATTTCAAGATTTCATAATATTTATATTAATGTATTGTATATTAATGTCTAAAAAGCGAAATATAATTAAAATAAAAAAATCTCAAATTTTAGTACCCCAATGAAAGTTTGTTATGAAACCTATTCTAGTAAATTTATTTTCAATTTTATGGATTTTTATATGGCTGTAAATTGAATAATTTTTTATTTAAATTCTTTAGAAAAATCAGATACTTCACGGAAAACTGTTTTAGTCTCATTTCACCATTACATTTATTTTATTATTTTTTCTTTCAGAGGTTGGTTATGCGTTAACGACCATGTGTATGGTTCAAGCAGCTTTGACGGTCCTCCAAGACTCAGATCGAATGCCTTTTAAGTAAGTTGGTTACTTACTTTTATGAGATGTTTATGTATATGACTGATTTTTTATTAAATACTTCTTTAAACAAAAAAAATCCATCAATGGAGTCTTTTCAAGTGCTCGAAAAAACATGTCGTATATGTTTATGCATGTGACTATTTTTTTTATTAAACTTTTCTTTAAACGGAACAAAATCCATCAATTGAGTCAGTTTATGTGATAGAAAAACCATGTCATGTATAACGTTTAAGCATGCAGCTAGTTTTTATTAAATTCTTTGAACTGAAAAGAAAATCATTGATGGATCAGTCACAAAAATATTATTTCGTGTATCATGAGAACATGAATGGACTTCATCACTTTATACAAGTAAAAAAATTAATTTAATTCATATTGCCTATTGTTTCCGCCTATTTCATCTGATTATATAAGGCTAAACACTCGCTAAAAAAATATGGTGAATTTGTTCTCTGGGAATTTATAGCCTAGATTAGGAAATGGGTTTTTAACTGGTGAAGTGAAACTTAGTAAGTCATTAACCCTTTGACTGCTTATACCGCGTTTTCTGTGTGTTATAAGTTCGTCTGTCTTCTGATGCATCCTGCGATTTTCGCAAGCAAATGGATTTACTTACTACTTTCAAAACTTTGAATCACATTATACTAATAAAATCATGCATGTTGGTTACACGGTATTTGAACATGCTTTAAAACTTTGCATTTAAATTTTTTTTAAATTATGCAGTCAGAGGGTTAACTCTTCTATAGCCTGCATTGTGAGAAAAAAGTAAAAAAAAAAATGGATTCAAAGTCAAAACACAAATAATATTCTTAACAGTTTTGAGGCCAAACATTTTAATATAAACCATTATATGTATGCTTGATATAGATGGTGTCTGCTAGAACAGTTGTAGGAAAAGGAAGTAATACATAAAAAAGTACTTTTACGTTTACAACAGGTTTTTTTTATGCTTAAAAATAATTTTTAGGTATAAATTTAGGTATGAAAACTCAAACTATGTGTGTGTATGGTTGTTCCAGCATCGTTTTCTAATGGCTGGACGAGGGGGAGAGGGTTGTTGGTAGTTGGTACACCTCATTGGCCGGCTAAAAATTTCGTACGGGTAAATAAACTCCAATTCACCCAGCTGATGGGTAAGGTGGGTGTAATCCTTTAAATGGACCAGTTTGGCTCTTCACTTTCAACCTGACGAACTGAAAAAACCGTGAGGTGAGATCTCTATAATAAAATCCTCAGGATGATAACTAACTTCACTTCGCCTACATCCGGGTAGGTGGGGCTGAACCCTTCAAAACCCGGTCAATCCCTTCAGGCCCGGTTTTAAAGGGGCTAGAAGAAAAAAGTTGCTTCGGTATTAAAGAGTTAACTGGTGAAGTGTAACTCAGTAAACCATTAATTCTTCTACCGTCTGCATTGTGAGAATAAAGTTAAGATAAAATTAGATTAAAACCCATAACAGAAGTCACATGCATAACAGTTTTGAGGTCATACATCCTAATACAATTCATTGTATGTATATGCATGGTGCCTGTTAGATTAATTGAAAAAAATTAGTTATATAAGATTTTTTACGTGTTTGAAGCTCAACCTGTGCAAGTATGTATGTGTATGCTTGTTCCAGCATCCTTTACTTTCTCCTCATTGGCCGATTACAAATATCGTAAGGGTAAATAAATTCCAACTCATCATCCCTATGGCAAGTGTGCAGGTAACTCGTTCAAACGCGTATAGGAAACGGTCCAATTTGGAGTATAACTTCATTTTCAACCAAACAAATAAAAAAATATGGCGGAGTTCGATCTCTAGAATCAAATTCTCAGGATGATAACTAACGTTACTCCACCTCCATCCGGGTAGTATGGGAATGAACCTTTTCAAAACTTAACAAATGCGCCTTGACAGGAGATTTGATTTCCATATTTCTAACTATCGGACTAAAAATATAGAAGGGTTAAGTTTTTTTAAGTTATATTAACATCACGTTCTAAAGCAACACGCGAACTATTTTGGGACATTGGGATGACACCTGAGGCGGCATCCCTTTCTCCAAGCTTCCGCACCACATCAGCGGGAGAACGTTTGCCTACTACGCATGATTTGTGCGCAACAAGTTCACATACACAGCGGATCATAGGGTGAAATCGGATTCCGAACCAGGAACCCTCCAAACCCGAGGCCATACAAGTAGGCCACTGTGGCCCTGAAGTTTTTTCAGCGGAACCCCTTTGAATGTTATCTATCCTGAGGCGTGAAAGGAGATTTCTGCGGAAAGACGGGAGCAATTTCGACGAAACTTAGCAGACATGCTTATATACACGAGAAAATGAAAAGATGAGCTTTGACTTCGATGATTCAGAGATAAGTTCTAGTTACCAATACTTTAGGCCATGCGGACACAAAAAAGCATGATTACTTTATATATATATATATATATAATAAATTAACACTTTCCTAATTTTAAAAAAACGCTACTCGAAATTTAATCCTTAAAATTATTTCTACTTAAGCTCTAACACACAATTAACTGCCTGAAATCCAGTTTCAACCGGTCCTAACATTCGGGAATTCCCCTTTTTCACGATACTACTTAACCTCGCTGCGATTGTGCAACGCTCTCTTTTTAAAACCATGTAGCCTTCCTACCAGACGCCTGATTTCGGCGTGGCTGTTTTTCGTCGCCGGTGACCACGCTTTGCGTTTATATTTTTAATCATGGCTTGATATCATTTTAAATGACTTAATATTATTCTAAATTCTTACCTAATCAGCTGACATTTATGAATCAAATAAAGAAACTGTTCATCTTTAGTCAACGACTGCTGTCTGCTTTGGAAACACTTTTATACCTCACTGAAACCGTGATATTATATATAACTAGCAGTACGCGCACGGCTCAGCCCGTGGAATCAGGTCTTCAACGAAATGAAAGAATAAAACGCCCACAATGACATGAAGAAGTTCTGAAAACAAAACAAAAGATACACATTATTGATTTTCCCGCTTATTTTTCTTCGAGATAATGACATTTCAACTGCAGAAAAGCAATACAGAGTACGTTAATCCGAAACAATATTAAAAAATTGCAACGTGAAAATGATTATTACACAGCAAGCAAAATATAAAATCGAATCCGAAAATAATAATCGAATCATTCAATTGAAGGTTATGACGTCACCTGCGCTCTGCCCCGTGAGTCAGTGAAATTGCCAGAAACGTTCCGGAGAAGTGTTGCGGAAGGAAGCTCGTTAGATGAAAAATATCTTTCAACTGACCAGGAAAAAATTAATTAGAAAAAACGGGTAAAGATATTTTAACCGTTCTTGTTTTAAATCCGAGAAAACAGTTCCAGTTATAAGCTGAAAAAAATTGAAAATAATGGTGTTATTAGAACGTCGGATGCAGAAAATTTAAAAACAAAAATAAAATTTCGATGGCAAAACTGATTATTTTTTAAAAATTTCTCAAAATTCAGTAGATTATGTTTTAAATTCAAAACTAACCTTATTAGAACGAAAATCGTGTGTTCTTTTTGATGGTTTGTCTATTTTTTTCGTACAATTATTCAAAACCATTCTATTGAAAAAGTAGAGCGAAAAATCAACCAAAACAACACAAAACATTAAATAAAATATTTTCTAGATTAAATTTTAAAATTCCGGCTTCGAGGGGCATTGAGTCATTATTAAGATTACCTGTATGTCAAATTTCAAGGCTGTAAGTGCGATAGATTCGTCTGGACATCTCACGCACGCACACACACAAACATTGCCTTTTGTAAGTATAGAAGATAGAAGCTTTGACTACGATAATTCTTGGCCTACACGGTATGACAGCGAAAAGTTCTAATTACCAATACTTTAGACCATGCGGACACAGAAAAGCATGATTACTTTAAATATATATAAAGATCTATGATTTGGCTTAGCTTTGTATGTTGATAAATTCTCGCCAAAAATTAATGTTTTGACCCCTTTTGTTTAACTTCACTTGTTTCATGTTCATAAACATGGAATTTTGTAACTGTTTTTTCACTCACTACCTGACATGCCAGAGCATTCAAATTTAGTGCATTCTCGATGAAAATACATAATTACCAGAACTTAACCCTCTGACTGCATGGTTTTTTTAATTACTATTTAGAAGCAACGTTTTAAGACATGTTCAAATACCGTTAAACCTAGCGAATTATTTTTTACATGCAGGATTTTATTAGTATAATATGATTCAACGTTTTGAAAGTACTAAGTATACCCATTAGCTTACGAAAATCGCAGGATCCAGAAGAAAACAGATGAGCTAATAACCCGCGGAAAACGCGGGATAAGCAGTCAGATGGTTAATTATCAGTTTATTCATAGTGTAAATTAAATTTTGTTTTCAAGCACATGGCGCCACCTGGTAGTGAAATTGAGAAAAATGGATTTAAAGATTCAAGATTCTATAATGTTTTTAATGATGAATCATAAATTGAAGACTAAAAGGCAGATAAAAATTAAGATAAAAAATTCTATTTTTATAAAGCTACTAACAACATAATTGTTTTATATTTATTATATTTTATATTTATTAATTTTATAATTATATTTTATAATTTTAAAATCTATCTAGGGGAGGTGTGTACACCCCAGGAGTCGCATTTGAGAATACAAGACTGCAAGAGAGATTGGAGGAACGTGGAGTGACATTTACATATGAAGAAATTTTGTAACAATAAAATGTGATTTAAAAAATGCACGAAAACTAGAAAACAGTGCAAATCTAAATAAACTCGATAACTTATTTAATTTTTTTTTTCATTATTTTGTATGGTCTTTAATAATGAAATTTGAAATTTATCTATTTTCTCTCCTTCTACTCTATCGACTCTTTTGCCATTTCCAATCAATTCAAGACTAGTAGAAATATCTATAACAGTGTGATTTTGTAATTGAACACTTATATCGTGCCTAACGGCAGTATTGGATCGGATCCAGAATCATTAGCAGTCAGTATAAAAAGAAGAAAATGACAGGAGGCTGTCTTTTCAAACAGCCGTTGATGTTAAAGGCGTAGGACTACTTTACTCGCGTGACTCTTTTGTTTCTCGTAAGTTTTTAAGTTTAAGTAAGTTTTTTTGTAACTTCTGTTGTTACCCTTAATCTCTAAAATAAAACATTAGTTATGTTTTTAACATATGTAGTTACCAAGTTATAGAGGGTCTTCCATACCAAGTTTTGTGGCGTTTTGGCATGTGAATCAATTTCCTTCCTGAGACACCAATGGGCGGAACGTAGTCCTACGTTAAAAAAATTTACAGTCCGCTCTGACCTGGTGGTAAGGACAGAAAGGTCCCAGGTTCGAAACTTGATTCCACCGATGAACCGCCGTGGAAAAGGTCCTGGCGCGTACCAATTCCCTTCCTCTGGTGTGGCGCAGAAGGTAGGAGAGGGGACGCCGTCTGAGATGTCGTCTTCGTCATCTGACCACTGTTCAAAATTACGAGATCCGACAAAAGACAGCCCTTGTGTTTCTGCAAATTAGAACGTAAATCTTATTAAACCAAATTTTAAAAAGTTGCTATCGAAAATATTTCAGAGCTTACAAATATTTTAACGTAGGACTACATTTCTCCCATTGGGGTCTCAGGAGGGAATTTGATTCACACGCCAAAACGCCACAAAAAACGTTGTATGGGAGATCCTCTATATCTCGGTAACTACATATGTTAAAAACATAAATAATGCCTTATTTTAGAGATAAAGGGTAACAACAGAAGTTACAAAAAAAAATTGAAAATCGGAATTGTAGTTCAGCGACTACTGGACTGCATATAGAAACAAAAGAGTCACGCGAGTCAAGTAGCCCTACGCCTTTAACATCAGCGTCTGTTTGAAAAAGACAGCCTCCCGTCATTTTTTATAATAATTTTGTTGTCATCCAGGAACAACATAAAAAGATAGTTCCACGCATATATTGGTCAACTGCGCATAAAACCTTTCACGTTCATTAGTTTCGCAGTAAAACCATACATTGAGCATTTTTTATTGCGCATGGGCGAAACGAAGTGTAATATTTCTTTCATAACTTAAGATACAGACATATAGGCCAACTTATATAAAAATTCCAGTTCAATACCGTTAGTATTCATAATGATATCGGCATTGCAAGAGCTGAATTGCTTTTGATTTCTAAGATAAACAAAATGATGAGGGTTCTTACACAAATTTATATTTTTTAAAACTGAATTTTCGAAAGTAATGTTGAATTTTATGAAGGCCGAATATCCTGAATACTCACGTATGCTTATAAATTAAAAACATAATTGAAATTGCATTTCGATGATAACTTATTCGAAGGAAAAATAGCCCGTTACCGTTTATTGGGGTCTTTGTGAGACCACAAATTTCTCGAAAATAAAAATTGCTCCTTTTTTGTCTTGTACACTTTTATGATCAGATGCATGTCTAATACTCATTTTTGACATAAATTTAGTAATTTTCAGAACGAAACGTGTAATGAACTTGAAAGGGTTAAATAAAAGTTTCTGGATATTACTTCCGATTTTTAATTCTTTATCTGTGTCAAACGATCGTAAATGTTTTCAAACATTCAAATTCTTACAGCAGTTATTGTTTGAGTTTTTTTAGTCGATATGTTACCGTCAGTGCGATTAATCGGTTGTTATTAATAATAAACGTGGTTATCATTTAAAATAACCACTTAAACACCTTGTTATTGTTAATAACAACTGATTTATTACATTGGCCATATAAGACAGATTACAGCGGACTGAATTGATTATAACAAAGAATTCAGTGGCGAATCAGTGGGTGCTATCGGGCTGCAGGCCCCCAGACCTAGGCCAGAATTCTTCATTTTATTTCAAATCACTACAGCTGTTTTTTCTTAATCTCCCTTTAAAAAAAGTGATAACATTTCTTCCTGTCTTTTGACGAGCTCGAAAATTTTCCCACTTTTGTAGTCATTCCACTCCCCTTTGCAGCATTGACACGGTCAAAAACATTTTTTGGATAGTTATTTCATTTTTTTGTTTGTTAAATTATCGAAAGTGTTGTAGTGTTCTTTATGATTATTATTGTCAGGTGAGTCAAGTCTATAAAGTTAAAGTGTTTTGGTTTACATAAGCCATAAGAATTGACATTCGTCACGACAATACAAAAGCTTTTATATCTCAGAACCCCCAGAACCAAATCCTGGATTCGCCACTGAAAGAATTTATATAGAAATATGCAAGTTTTGATAGAATTATTGGCTGCCTGAAAGATGAAATGCGTTGCTCGCGCCTGAGGCAGAAAATGTGGTTCGAAACATAATATGTAAATAAATGTTGCTCATTATGAAGCAGGGATTCTTGCTCACACAAAGCAAAAGAATTTCAGAAAGGTGGAGGGGTCACTTTGATGTCAACAGAAGCTCGAATTTCTTTTGCAGGTGCAGCACGATGCGCTAGAGTCATATGGCAAATACGGTGGCTTAACTTTTAAAAAAGTGGCCAGTTTGCGGCCGGACCTGGTGCTCTTCAGAGAGTACCTTCATGTCACCAGCTATCAACAATCATCATCCCTGATGCAGATATGATACATCCCTCCTAAATCTTTCTGCAACACCACGAGAAGAAAATCCACCCCCTGATACACGGCCTCGTTCAAACTCAGGAAGCTGCTGGTGCTGCCTTCTTCCTCTCCTTAAAGGCATTCTTGATTCAAATCTAGCTCACAAAGAAAATCCACCTCCTGATACACGACCTCGTTCAAACTCAGAAAGCTGCTGGTGCTGCCTTCTTCACCTCCTTAAAGGCATTCTTGACTGAAATCTAGCTCACACCGAACAACGCTCAGGAAGTTTACATCACGTATTTTAAAGCAAACGTGACTTGGTGGCGCTAAGCGCCAATCTTATTCGTCTAGCGTGAAATTTTATCGCACGTCATCTTTCAAATGGGCAAACACGTATCTCACATTTCTTTCATCTAGTACAATTTCTTCTTGGTGTTGGGGATTTTATTTTCCCTTAGTGTATTTACTTATACTGAATAAATCAGTGCTGGAATACATTCGGTTTTATGAAAATGCTAAATGTTCAGAACGCAAATTCGCCGTTTTTACTTTATCATGTGCGAAACAAACATAGAGAAAAGTGCAGTGGCTCTCAAAATTGAGTATATATAGACCACTATCTCTTCATTAAATCTGTAAAAATGTAAGAATGAATTCACTTTTAGGCTTAATTGCTGAGAGAATGAAGAAAGACACATTAAGAAGCATATGAAATTTATAAACAAGAACAAAGAATTGATATTATTTTTATTAGCATAAACTTTATTTCAAAGTTAGAAATTTCTTAGTCATAAAATTGAGTATACGGTTAGTCTAAACTGTCAACAAAAAAACTATATGAATTAATATTTTGTTGCAGATCCTGTTGCTTTCAAAACGGCTTCTAAACGGCATGGCATTGAGTTAACAAGAGTTTGAGTTACCCGAGGGCTTATTTTTGCCCATTCTTCTTGTAGCAGAGTTTACTAGCGTTCTTTGTTCCTAATGTTGTGTTTCTGAACAGATGTTTACAATTCCGACCGAGAATTTTCAATAATATTGAGGTAAGGGAACTGCTATACTGTTTTAAACTGCATTTAAAACTTGTATAATAACCATAACTTCACAATTTTGACTGTATGTTTGGGGTCATTGTATTATTGAAAAATAAAATTTGATCCTAAACTCAGTTTCTGTGCACTTTATTTTAAATTTTTATTTAGTATATCTGTAGATTTCATTTTATCCATGAAGCCCTGGATAAAAACCAAATTTCCCACTTAATTTGCAGACATACAACCCGAAATCAGGACTATACTTCCCTCATGCTTGACTGTAGAAATGGTGTTTGGGACAAGTTATTTCAGAATTACGCTTCCGCCTTGCATAACTTCGACCATCACTACCCAAAACATTAAATTTACGTTTGTCTCTGAATATGATGTTATTCCAAAAACCTTCAGGCTCTGAAATATGCTTTTTACAAAATCAATTTTTTTTCTCTATAATAATAAATTTTCTTCGTCTTTCTCCACGTCATATCGCTGAACGCAGAACTCTTTATAAAATGCATTTATCCGGACAAAAATGGACAAAATGTTGTAAAAATAGATGAAGTTTGAGTCTATTTGAATGACTGCAAGAAAAAAATTCAATTTATTATCATCAAAGAGGAAAACAAAAAATCTTAAAACATGGTTTGGTTCAAAGAATCTAAAGAAGGTTTTCCTAAGAAAGATATGATTATTGCTGATTTTTCACATAATGGCAAAATAAAATTAAAGAGAGTGGGTAAAAATGTTAAGATCAACTCCACATGCTATCAAGAGCATATTTTATCGACAATCTTCAAATATGAAATAACATGTCTTTATCCACAATGCCATCAATCAGTAGAACTGCACTAAAACAAAGCACACATCACAATCCACTGTTAATTTCCTGGAAAAAATAAAACTAGAAGTGGTTATCAAGACTATAACTTTCACTGATATTCCTGGTCAATATTTCTCTACCACCCACGAGTTTCTGAGATTTTGGACCTTTAAAAACCACATAATCCAAACTTCGACCTGCAAACTTTTCTGAACTTTGAAGCAGCTCCCATTTCTTTTGAACAGCTTTTCAAGAGAAATGGGACAAAACACCTCCTCCAATACCACAAAAAACATTATTGTCATTGAAGTTACAATGTAGAAAAATAGTTAGGAATACAGGCTATCAAACTGAACATTTCAAACACAAAAAAATACGTAGAATTGTTCTTAAAGTACCATAAAATAGTTCTAAAAATGTGCGAACACCCTCTGTAGAAGGATTTTAAATTTTCATTTCCCCAAAACTCCCTTGCGAATGAAGATAGTAAAGTCATTCAACATAACGAAGAATGGCTTTTCCTATGGCTGAAATAGCTTAGAAAAGTTTGATTGCCTTTTAACTGATGCAAGCAACACCTTGGTTAAAAGCTTTCATCAGTTGCATTTTCCCCACCTCTTTCATCCTCTTAGTTCCAACATTTATAAAAATAGAAGAGGAAATGTCGCAGGGAGTCGAGACGAGACGAGAGATGAGGAGTGCAACATGGTCCGAGGGTCACAGACCTCCAGTCGACTTTCGACAGATCTTTGTAGCAAGACGCACTTAGGGTCTTCATAAATGGGAAATTTTTGCAACAGTCTGGTCTGGAAGCAGGTCCAAAGTTGATATTGGTACTGGCAGTTTCTGAGTGTCCAATCAGGTTGTTGGAGTGACTGAAATGCTTTTTCCCTTATATACCAAACAAAAGGAATCTACCTTCGCTTTCTAGCTTACCGACGGAATGTTTGTTTACAGTATATACAATAGAGTACATATCGTCGTTGTTTTATGTCGGATCTCAAATTTACCAAAATATTTTTTGAATCAAAACACTTGCATAGATTAGATACATCTGTTTTCAAGTTTTTGAATGCGATCTGGGATTACTGTACACTGTCACAAAATGCCATATATCGTTAATGGTTCCAGCTGTTACCTAAAGATGAATGACAACATTCATAACTCCGTATGTTCTGCTTCGTTTGAATTTTAACAAACGACACGTTGATCGAATAGAGACGATATTGTGTATTTTTTAACATTATGCGCAAGAATTACATTAAATTAAATAATATTGTAATAATGTGCAATAGATTGAATTTGTGCGTTTTATGTACAACTAGCTGATGCCTGTGACTTCATCCACGTAGTAACACATTATTGGAACATTTTTTCCTTCCCTAGTCTTCAAGATATTATTATTTCAGAGCCTCCCGGTATACAACATTCCTGGTTTTTCTCTATGGCTGGAGGATGACCAGGCTGTTAGGTGAACTGACCCTGGAGTACGTCACATATACAGCTGGTCATGGGAGACATAGCCAATCCTCAAATCCACACCCGCTACCATCATACTCTTTCCACGTGCCTTATTTATGGTCACTGCCTAATAAATCTTCACAAGCAATTGTAAATGCTTTAACCTTTTCTAAGACCGTGGCAAGTATACTTGTCACCAGATTCATGGATTTCTAAATGCAATTCTTAAGGTTGGCGTAAGTTCTCATCAAATTTTTCGATGAAATAAAAAGATGTTCCAATTTCATATCTCAAACCATAACGATGTATCTTGAATTTGCAATTTATTATTAATTAAGAAAAATAATTAACAAAAGAATTTATGTCATCTTATAAACTAAATGAACTCCTTTTCTTAAAATAATCTCAATCCCAAAGTTATTTTATCACACCACTACTATAAAAAGATAGTCCTTTAAAGGGTTAATTTAAAGTAGTAGTCTGAAGAGATCGGAGTTAATTCGGGGGATGAAGACGGTTTCTCTTTAATTGAAGCCTCCGATAATCTTGGCTTCGATTATTTGTGTCTACAGATTTTTCAGCTGAAACCTGATGCACTGTACATTTTGGGAGGGTTCAGATTAGGTAACAGGATGATTGGAGCTCCAACCTTCAGGTAGAGGATGAGAGCTGAAATTCTTGTTGGCTCTAGAGTCTGCAACAACTCTACAGAACAGCCGCTTCAACCTCCCCTATTGATGAAACAATGCAAGTGTTTGAATAGTAAAAGCATTGTTACAAATTGTGTTTGAAAACATTTTAAAAAATCAATTAAAATTAATAAAATATCACATGGAAATGAAATTTTGTCATTTGAAAGCTAATTTTTTAAACTTTATGCTGATGTATTAATGGTTTTGTACTATAATATGCTCCAAAGTTATTGCAAAAAAGCTAAAATTTAGGGTAATTTTGAATTCAAGAAAATTCTAATAAAATTTCGAAAAATACCTTCTTAGTGAGCGTCTACTACTTAAGAAACAACCACCTGATGAAATTCAGGCTTCTATTCATAGTAATTTAGGAGATTTCGTGATGAGTCGGTAAGTGAGTAGAATTTCGCTTTTACTGTGAAAACCTCTCTGAGCGACCATCTCTGTATAGCTGTCATCCGTCTCAACGCCCACTACAATTTAGCACGGAAGAATTTTTGGCCCATAAACTCAATAAGAATGGCCACTCAACTCTCTCTCTGAGGGGGCGGGTTGGTCTCCCATTTAATTCAATGAAATATATTACTTTCGCCTCTAAACATGAACCTTTTATTTAAAGAAAAGGGAAACGGAAAGAATCAAAAAATCATGCATTCAAAAGCAGCACCGGAAATCTGATCAAAAGTCATTTTTTTCCTAGAGTGAAGATAAAAGTGAACATCGGAATCTACTAGGATTGGGCATTCAATAGTTAATTTTTGCCTTGTAGGCGCTGATTCGGACTCTGACAAGGAAACAACTGATATAGGTTGCAAACATTCTCAAATAAAACTCTCAGCTCAACTGACTTCAAGAAAAGATGATATCATTGCCCATCCCTCAACAACTAGCAACGAAACGATGGGGATTTATTTTTTCATTACAGAGAAACGAAGATGAAAAAAGCTACCTCTGACAGACCTGAATGATCCAAACAAACACAAATTGTATTTGTTAATTTTTTTTCTTCAGTTGATTCTTAAATTTCGCCTTATCAGAAATAAGGCTTATAGCTTGATTAAATACGACTTTTTTTACTTTAAAACATGAAACCCTTAATCGCGACCACCTGCTGAGGAGAAGATTTTCGGTGGGTAGCCTCTGTAGAAAGGTTTCACTATATATAGATTCTATACAACTGTTCATAACGATGAGAATTCATTTGATGCATAAAACAGAGTGTATACTTATTTCTTTTCAGTATAAGATCAGTTTGGGTGATAATTCTTATCTACAATCGGATAACACTTTCGTGATCATTGTTATTTGTTAAAAAAGATACGAATTAATAATTTCCCTACACTCCTTTACATTCTGATAAGAGAAAGGAATAAAGTTTTCCTCGTTTTCTAACAGTTTTTACGTGATGCTGATTGGCTCGTTGTGTGCGTAGAATTAGATTTCTCTGAACTTCAAAACTGTTTGAGTCTGAACTCCTTCTTTGCTCGCGCAGAAACTTGATGGCGATGATGTCAAAGGATTGCGGAGAATTCGACTTGGTCATTTTCGGCGCTTCTGGTCTCACCGGCCGCTACGCTGTTGAAGAATTAGCCCGTTCTGTAGTCAGATTCCCCGAAATAAGATGGGCTGTAGCAGGAAGAAATGCAGAGAAACTCAGAGAGACTTTGGCGATTGTTCAAGATTATTTATCAGATGGTATGTTTCACTTTTGATTTGAAAATAATCTGTGCTTATAACAGGAATTATGTTTGTGAGTATGTGATGTGTCCAGATGAACCTATTGTACTGCATCTATGAAATTTTGCATACAGATAGACGTAACATTGACTCAATGCACCTCGTAGCCGAAAATATAGCGATTTTCATCGCATATTTGCGGATAGTATATTTTATGTATGCACCATCATATAGAACAAATAATTATCGTAAAATGAAATTTGTTTCGGAAGCGTAAGGTAATTTAATGAATTTTGTGATATTTTTAAAATGTAGTCAGTTTTCACAAAAAATTCAAAGTAAATCCTTTGTTCCACATTTTAATTTCGTTAACTCATTAACGCTCAGCGAAATCATGGACAATTATATTTTCACTCCCTGGGATAAACTTATCGTATTCCATTATTTCTTTTCCGTGCTTTGTCAATATGTATTCCCAAGCTCCAAAACAAATTTTCACCACCAGTTAGCCAGATTTTGAAATACTTTGTTTTCCCTCTTCGATTTATTTCTAAAAAATGCATGGAATTCGAAAGTAATCTTTATTTTTGATATTTTTCTGCATCAAAAAACTTTTAATAGGGTGATCGCACATTTTTAGAAAAATTTTATTTCTCTGTAGGGAAAATTCGTTTGCTTAGAAAAATTCATTTTCACAACAATTATATTTTTCAAGATATAATTTATCATTTGCAAAATAAAATTTTTGTTTACATGCAAAATGCCGCTTTTAAAGAAACGATGGATGGAAATCTACGGTTTTTTTTTTCTTTCCAAAGAAAGTTAATCTTATTCAGTTATTTAAAGACACTGTGAAAGCCATATTTTTTTTATATCTAAAGCCAAAATGGGTAATATGGTTAATAAGAAAGCAAAAAATCTTCAAAGTTTGGTTTCAAATGGGAAAATTGTTCCAAATAATTATCCAAGGAAAAAACGAAGTTCTTCGAAAATTGCAAAGGGGCTGTTCAAATATTACGTAAGCACCTAAGGGGTGGGAGACGTTTGCGATTTGCTTATTTTTGCTGACAAGGGGGAGGGGGAGTATGAGTGATGCTTACGTAAGAAATCAAAATTACTTGATTTCCGAAAATCTCTTGTAATTTGCAAAAATAATTTAATTAAAAAAATTAAATTTGAAAAAAATTAAATTTGGCAAAAGAAAATTAAACTTGAATATTTTTTTCAATGATGTTCTGAGGTCAAGCATTTTAATCACACGAGAAAAACATAAACGATAGATAGGATGAATGTTCATTGAACACAATGGATAATAATATCTTTTCTTTATAATAGCTGGCGGTAATTGCGAAAAATTAAAGAAGTTCATCAAGATTCCTTCCGAGAAGAAAGCGATGAAGTAGTAACAGAAGGTGGAAGCAATATAATAATAAATATGGAAAAATGGCTTAAGCAACCTTGGTCAGCATCTGAATAGATGATGGACATGCGCAAAATTAAATTTAAAATATAGCTATGTTCTTTTAAAATTGTGATAAAGTACGAAATTTTCTTAAACAAAATTGTAAGGAAATTAAACATATTTTTTTTTCATTTTAAGCCGAGTTAAAGTTTTTTTATTTGAATTAAGTACTAAAATTTTTAAAATTAGATTATTACTCTTATACGTTTTGTAAAAAAAATAGAAGGAGGGGGTTTGCAGTTTGCTTACGTAATAATTTAACGACCTCAAAGGTGAGATCTTTAATATTAAAAGGAAATCCTCCAAGCCAAATATTTGTTGCAAAATCATTAAAATGCTCAGTATCAATTGTAAATAAAATTACTAACACTGATTTGAATCCCAAAAAGGCAAAAAAAATGCAATTTTCATCGTCTTTCTCCAAGTCATATCGCTGAACGCAGAATTCATTATAAAAAACATTTCGGACAAAAATGGAAAAATGTCGTAACAATAGATGAAACTTGATGATGCAAGAAGCTAAATGACTGCAAGAAGTAATTCAATTCATTATCATGAAAGAGGAGAAAAAATCTTAAAACATGGTTCAAAGAATCTAAAGACAGTTAAGTTATCCTAAGGAAATCATTATTGTTGCTGATTTTTCATATAATGGCAAAATGAAAGTAAAGAGAGTGGATAAAAATGTTAAGATCAACTCCACATACTATCAGGAACATATTTTATCTACAATCTTCAAATATGAAATAAGATCTCTTTACGCACAATTCTATCAATCAGTAGAACTGCACTAAAACAAAGCAAGCAGCTGCACATCCCAATCCACTCTTACTTTCCTGGAAAAAATAGAACAAGAACTGGGTATTAAGACTATAACCTTCACTGATATTCTGGTAAATAGTTCTGTACCACCCATGAGATTTTGGATTTTTAGAAACCGCATTATCCAAACGTCGACCTATAACATTTTCTTTACTTTGGAAAGTTGTTCAAGAGAAATGGGACAAAATACCTCCTTCGATACCACAAAAATCATTATTGTCATGGAAGTCACAATGTAGAAAGATCGTTAAGGCTATCGAGCTATCAAACTGAAAATTGCAAACACAAAAAAATATGTAAAATAGTTCATAAAATACCATAAAAATCGTTCTAAAAATGTGAGAACACCCTCTGTATATTATAAAACAATTTTTTAAACTATTTTCTACCGATTTTTCGATAATTTTTGTGAAACAATTTTAATTAGAATTAAATTTTACTTTATAGTTATCTTAATTAATTTAAAAGAAATATACTGAAATCTGTGCTTTTAATTAACAGGTTAATTTGGTTAAAATCAATTTATTAATAAATCCACCTCCTGAAAGTCTGTTAATCCTTGTCCATGCGAACACAATAAGTCCAAATACAAAGATTTAAATGAAGAGATGAAACTACGCAAATATTTTTATCACCAGATTATTCGGATATATTAAATTTTGGACAGAATCGATAGTCGGTTTGACTCTACGGATTTACGGTGGCTTCAGAGTTAAAGAGAGCCAAGTCTATGTTTTACTCATTTTGTACTAAGACATGGTAGTGTATAGATGTCATATTTTCCGTGTATTAATGATTCAAGTCCATTCCGTCCATAATTCATTTTTTATCCACAGGCAAAGCAAGAACAATTAGAAGTTCACTGCTATTTTAACCGTTTGAGTGCTAAGAAGCGCTATCTCGCTCTTCTGGTGTTGTGGCAAAAAATGCTGGTTTAGTTTAGGTATATTATCGTCCGGTTATGAAGCACCACGAGGGCTACGGATCTCGTAATTTTGAACGAAAATAATGACGAGGACAAAACCTGAGCTGGCACCTCCTCGCCAAACTTCCGCACTACACCAGCGGGAGGAAGTTTGCAATCCTACATATATGCATGCAATAGGCTCACATATACAGTGGGGCTTCGGTGGAATCGGATTTGACCCTGGATCCTTCAGCCCCGAGGCCGAGATTTTACCACTAGGCCACGGTGGGGCTTCGGTGGAATCGGGTTTGACCCTGGTTGCCTTCAGACCCGAGGCCGAGGCTTTCCCACTAGGCCACCGCAGCCTCTCCAACAGTTCGGGAATCGTAATATCATTCCTCTTAATCAGTGGGTTGCATCAGTGGTTGCAATCAACTCCGCACTTTTTTGATACACATTAAAAAGACTTATTCAACACTCAAACACCGCTAATCTACATTAAGATACGTTCTCAGAAATTAATCTCTTTGACTTGATTCACTCTAATTCTAAAACCTCCGTATCAATTCTTGTGTATGTAAAATCGGAAACTGAAAAGAAAATAAGCTAGATAAATTAATTTTAGTTTATGGCATTTACCCAGACATTGTAGATCTGCATTAAATTTTGAATCGAATCGGTCAAAGAGAAGAGGATACATATTCGGTTTAAGAATGGAGGCTCTATGGCAAATATTGTTCGCCTTGCTGTATTATACCATGACGTTTTATTCATTGCCAGACTTGCTTCGCTAATCTGCCTTTTATTTCGTTCCAGAGATAGAGATCAAGGACACGCAAATTATCTTAGCAGACGTACAAGATCCCGCATCTATCTACCAAATGTGCAAAAGAACAAAGCTGCTTTTAAATTGCGTTGGACCGGTAAGCTGAAAATAATTTCTTCGTTAAAAAATAAATATTGATTGCAGTTTTATAATGCCTTTGAAACTCCTCCGTTATTACTCAGTAGTTCAACCACAGATTTGTTTTATTTCTTTGCATATGTTGCATCACGATATGCATTATTATTTCTAAAGTTTGCGTGCTTTTAAATAATCACAGACGTAAGGTAGGGGCCAAAATATCGCCCACTTAAGCAATTATTTAAATCAGAGGGATAATTCACTTGCAATTTGTCTAAAAATTGTTTCAATCTATTATCTGGACTGTTATTGAAAATATTTCGATTTACAACTTTAACACATAAGTTTAATGCACACACCAAAACTTTTTTCCGACCGCAAAATTTTGTCTATTAAAAAAATGTTCCTAATATCGCCCACTATAGGTTCTTAACATCGCCTATGTCTAAAATAGATTGAAATAAAGTGTAACTTATGTTATGATCATATGTTCTTTATTAAACATGAAAATTAAGGAATAACAAAATTGAAAGTAATACAAGACAGCTTTTGTTGTACTTTTAGCAATATAGTCAAAGCATTCTTTTAACACTTTTCCCTTAATTAAAACATTAAAATAAAAAAGAACTTAAGGCCATTATCAGGTAATTGGACATCACCATGAATTCTTTTGAGGTATTTTTTTAATATAGTGCCGCTCAAAGGGCTAGGACGATATTGGGTATATCTAAGTGGGCGATATTGGGAACAACCAAATCCTCAAACATGACGGCATTCCTCTTCAGAATCGGATCGCAAACCAAAAAATAAATTACACCAAAATGTAGGCAATTACTGTCACTATCACTGCATCCAGTAGTATAGCATTATCACTTGATCTTTACCGGTTATACTAAAAGTAATGAAACATGGTTATTAATTCACCTTAAACATCATTTAAGGTGAATTAATAACCATGTTCAGCATTTAAACAACATTTCAAATATTTTTGTAGCAGATATTGCATTGCGGAAACAAAATTTAATACATGTTCTTTGCTCAATTACTTTTGCCAGTTTGAAATATCGACTGAGTTAGAATCCTTATCTCATTGAAAAAAGATTTATTTTCAGACCATAGTATGAAATTAAATACTGAGTGTTTTCAGATGATAATGTAGCTCGTAAAAATAGAAGATAAAAGTTTGCAAACGTTTTCTATCATTTATGTATTTTAAAATAAGCATTCCTGATACTTTTGGATCACAGCAGTATCGTTTATTTTTAAATATGTCACGGTTATATCAGTGATGCGCCAAATAGGTTTTCCCGAACTGACAATTTCATTTGTTATTGACTATAATCAATGCAAACCCCAATATGCTGAAGAACAGCTTTTCCAAAAATTTTATCTATTTTTTTCTTATATTTAAGTTGACATTAGGCATTTTAAAAGAATTGATAATTATGTGTTTATCAGGATATTTTGCATCTAATTAATTGAATGTGTTTATTTTGCAGTACAATCTTTTTGGAGGAGAAATGATAGTTTCAACCTGTGTCGAATGCAAGACGCACTGCATAGATATCAGCGCAGAGATAAAGGTAAAATATCAAATCAAAATTCTACATGCTAATGTTTTTAAATTTAAAACAAATAATTTAAAATACCACTAGATACATGCGTATTTGAAAGCAAATAAAACATGACATTCTGATTATATGCTTTTCCTTTGCAAAACATTGCATTAAATGTGCACATCTTTTCATTTAAAATGTTTATCTAGATTTTTATAACGTAGTTACGTTAGTGGTAAATGCTAATGGTGAGAAATAGAGACGGAAAAAATTAATTTAACCGTCTTTTTCACAATTATGCACGCTTACAATAACAAAAATATAGTAAAATAAAAATATTTCAGTTTCAGATAAAAAAAATAAATGTCTCCTGATAAAAATTTCAGATCTTCATTATTTTTTGATAAATATGCCTGTAAAAACTTTTACATCTCTCCTAATTCGTGGTGTGAAAAAAAATCCTTTTCTAGAAGTGTGCTACAATTTCAGATTTTTCGATGTTACGAAATTATGGCTCAACTATGGCTAAATTATGGCTTTAAAAACTTTTACATCTCTCCTAATTCGTGGTGTGAATAAAAAATTCCTTTTCTAGAAGTGTTCTACAATTTCAAATTTTTCGATGTCACGAAATTATGGCCACTTTTCCGGAAAAAATGGAAAAAATAAAATTTGTAGTTAATATCTCGTCTCAATTATTATGCCTGAACGCATTCTCAATGTTCGCGGAAAATGCCTGTCTAGATATATACAGGGTTATTCACAATGCATCATCAGAGTTCAAAATTATACATTTTTAAAACTAAACAACATTGAAAGATAAGAAACGCGGGGTTATTCAAAACAATTACACCAATTACAAACGATTCTAACTTCCTTTTAAACGACGATAGGAAGGAAAGGTTCAACAATACAGAAGGAAGCTTAAAGTTTTGTTTTTGTGCACAATAATCGCCTTATGTGGCTCGCTCACACCGGCAACATCCATGCGGTTGTCCATTTCCAAACCATGTGAAGCATTCTCCATGTGTACCTTCATTTCGTTCACTGTTGTACGCAAAGGAGGTACTAAGACCGAGTCTACGACACAACTCAATGAAATGAAAATGCAAGAAGTAATTTCAGAAGACTGATGTACCCACTTACAGAACATACATGTGTCGATCCAAGAAGCAACAATGGCTGCGAACATGCTTCACATGGTCTGACGTGAAATGGACTACAGCATACATGTTGCCCCTTATGACCAAGGGGAGTCACATAAGGCAATTATTGCGTGAGCATACAAAACTAAGCTTCCTTCTTTATTCTGTTCAGGTTGTTTCTATCGATAGTTGCTCACAAGATAGTTTAAGCCGTTTGTAATCAGCCAAGTGTTTTGAATAATGCTGTATATGAAAGCAAAGAAATATCGAAATTTGAAGGACAAGTGTCGAAATTTCAAGGCGAAGTGTCGAAATTTCAAGGCGAAGTG
>BGPR01003129.1:97056-108985 GCA_013235015.1 Araneus ventricosus | reverse complement strand
GGGGGCATGAAAATGTGTTCTAGTTCTATTCTAGCTAATAGATGGCGCTGAAACCTAAATCGGAAAAAAATGGACCATCATTGGATTTCCTCAGGGACCTGCATTTGAAAGCGTTTTCTTAAAAAGTTATCAAGCATTTTTTTTTATTAATAATATTTTTTCTTTTTTAGGGAAAACCAGTAGGATGTGGAACATTCTCGTCTATTATTTTATCAATGTGGGATTATTTCATACCTTATAAATTTGAAAAAGAAGTCGAAGAAAAAGTTTTCAGGAAACTGCCGACCAAATCGAAATTACCAACGAATAAATACTATGAGTATGGCATCCTTTTTAGTTTTCTTAACTTTTTCAACCTTGATAATCTTTGGTACACTTTGACAATATGAGGACGCAGGTGCAAAATTGTTTTGACACCCTTTGCGGTATCCAATGCCGTAAATTCGTCTTTGGCTTAGTAGTGCCATGTAGAATCTTGGGGAAAAAAGAGTCACTCAATATTTTTCTGCTGTCGTTCATTGTATATTAAAAGAAAAGGTACTAATTTAAAGGAAATTATCTCTATTAAAAGATTCTATGTCTAAAAATTTCATAAGGGGTGGTCTGCATATTTATAATTGGACTAACTTCAAGACTTAAAATGGCAACACCCGTTCCTGACAAAGAATTTTAAAACTGCTTCAAGATTTATGCTCGGATACAAAATTTCGACCTTCTAGCTCTATTCGTCTCGATATTATGAGGAAATAAAATTTTGAGTCACTAATTTTAAAGTAAAATTATGAGCATTTGCTACTATCTTGAGAAATGTTATAGTTATTGGCCTCGAATTTCTTGCTGTAATAATATGAAGTATTCTGCATATACTTCACTTATACTTTTGATTTTAAAATAATTTTCAGCATAAATATTTTATAAAATTTGATGCTTAAAAATTTTTGAATAGCAACACTGATAAATTTTAACAGTAATCGATGTAGAAGGTTATTTTACAATCCCATGCAAAATTTCAGCTCATTAATACGAATAGTTCTGAAGTAACATTAAATGTTCTATTTCAGGTGTAAAACGATGCACTTAGGGGGCATCCATATATTTCGTAAAGGTAGCATCTTTCTTCAATTAGTATTGTAATGCATGCGTATTGGATGTTTATTACATTACTTTCTGGGTCTTTGTTGTTTGACACTAATTCGGTCTTTCAAATATCACTATTTTATTATTTTCATTTCGGCCGAGTTACAGTAAACGAAGTAAGAAAGTCTTTATCTATTGTATTGTAATTTTTAAATAATTTCAATATTTAAATTCAGTTTGAAGCTACAGTAAAAATAAATCAGAAGTTATAAATAACACAGGTGAACAAAAAAAATTTATTTGTTTGGTGTCTGGAATTTTTTAACTGATTTTGTTTATATTTGGTGTGCTGGTTTCAGATATCGCCCCCCCCCCCGATACATCATTAGTGGTTTAGCTTGTATGAACAGCTTCCGAGCCGTAGTATTTTTTCGTCCTCTGATAGTATTTGGCTATCAAAAGCGACATAAACGCACTATTTTGTCACCATGGCCTTAACACTATGAAACACCTCTGACTGCAGATATAAAAATCTCCGGTTTGCATTTTGGATGGGTGCTGTGGCGAATCCAGGGGGGGGGGATATCGGGCTACAGCCCTCCCCCAGAGCCAAGCCAGAATTCCTGATTTAATTTAACATCATTACAATTGTTTTTTTCTTAATTTCTCTCTTTAAAAAAATAATAAAAACGTTTCAACATTACTTTCTGGCTTGAAAGACTCGAAATTTTGCTACTTTTGAAGTCATTCCACTTGTACTTGTAGCATCGACGCGGTAGAAGACATTTTTTGGCTAGTTATTTCATTGTAATTTTTATTAAATTATCGAAGGTATCGTATTGTTCTTTATGATTCTTATTGTCGGGTGAGTAAAGTCTCTAAAGTTAAAGAGTTTTGGTTTACTTTAGCCTTGAGGTTTGACACTTATCACGACGATACAAAGTTTTATGACCTCAGGCGGGGCGCCCGCCCCCCAGGCCTGAATCCTAGATTCGCCACTGGATGGGTGCGCGTAGGAACTTTATTGAACAGAGAAAAATAGATTACATATAGTGTTTAAACATGGGCGAAATACATGTGAGAACTATAAAAGCTCTGTAGAAGAGAAAGTCATGCGATGGTTCGTGATTTTCTGTGGGCGAGCGGTCTCTTGGATTTGGTCTAGCTGAATACTAGAACAAATGGAATAAGAAACAACAAAAACACTATAAAAGCAATGAAAGAGGAGCTATTTACAGATGAAAAGAAAAACTCGTGAAGCAGAAACAATTTTAAGACAGGCCCCAAAAGTTTACCACTTTCAAAAACTTGTAGGATGACTGAACAGGGTCCTACGTATCGAACCTCTAGAGGATCGGGGTCCATCAGTCTGATGTTTTGATGAAGGAGAGAAATCTGGGTCGGAGTTCCATGAACTGGTTGCGTCAGGTTGCTGCTTTACGAGATCTTCATTATCAGTGACAAAAGATATCAGTTTAGCTATTTTTATTCTTGATAGTTTATTTAAAAGTAAGTTTTTCCACCAAAGGTCAGTGGCTCCAGGAGTTTTTTATCCCAGTCATTATTAATGTCTTAGCAAACTTTTAAATGGTGTCCGGGGAATGGTATTACTTTCATTCCCAGTCGTCATATTTTACTTTAAAAAGCTTTGCTTTACATAAACCCAGTCGCTGTTTGTCTCCATGACGTCCCTTAAACTGCATCCAGAGCATCTATATCCATCTTGCCCCCCGGGGCTAAGCACTTGATCATGCGGAAGATTTTAACGATCATCAATGGGAAATTTGTCAATGGGCAACCATGGAGGTTTGAAAATAACAACGTAATTGTCTTATATTTTTCATGAGTAAGTCTCAATTCTTCTAGCACGTTGCTGGATTGAAATCTTCCTCGCTCCCGCTTTTACTTCATAGCTATTGTTTTTGGGTGACGTATCCGTAATCAGGGAGGTAGATGGGCACAGCGAACATGGCAGATGCAAGACTTCTTAAATAGCAAGAATTAAATGACTTTCAATATTTGAAAAAAATATACTTTTCTGAAGAAACAATGAAGACTAAGTTAAGCATTAAATATTTAATTGAAATTAAACATCTATTGCCCACTGCGGACAAGTTGGTCAGCAAAAGTGGTTAGATTATAATAATTTAAAAATGACCATAAAAGAATAAAATGTGTTTATTAAAAAGTAGAAAAATGATATTTTTTTCATAATTTAAGTTTCAGGGATATATCGATGACATACAACAACAAAGAAAGCGCTTGGTGTATAAAATACTTTGGCCCTGATGAGCGAGCGGTTAGAAGAAGTCAAATGATCCGAGCCAGTTATTTGAACAGTGAAGAACATGTAAGTGATGTAATGTAGAATGTAAGTGAATAAGTGTAATGTTGGGTAATGATGGTAAAGTGAATATGAAGTAAGAATATGCAAACGATAATCTCATCTTCAACGAATGATAAAGTCTCTATATTTCATATGAATACTTTTTATGAAGTCAGGGCATGTGATCTAACAGTTACACGTATCGGCGCATGCCACCAAGCATTTAACTACGCACCACACGACGGTTGGGAAACCTGCGGCCTTAATACCGCAAACGGCATTCTTGATTTCCTTATGCGGTTTTACCAGATATACAATTACATATATGAGTCGAGTCACGAACATACACACACAAACACAAAGAAAAAACGTTCTATGCTTCATAAATTTCCTTTTTTTCCCTCTTTAGAACCCATTGCGTATACTTTTGCAGTAAACATTGCTTTCAGCGCCATCATTATTCTTAATCATGGCTGAATTGCAACAAAGCTTATTTGTTCGGATTTTGGCTGTTCGAATACGAATTTGTTATCTATAATAGAAAAGCCCAGAGATGTCGCTAACGCTCTACGGAGCTTAAAATAACTCCGCCCCTTTTTGTCTGCGTCATTATTGAACGAACCAATCGGATGATTGGCTTTTCAATAATGACGCAGTGTGACAATCAAATCTGAGGTATTGTTGGCAAGCTAAAAGCCCGTCTTAGACGGATAAATATCTTCTAGTTTTTGATATTGTTCGTAACCGGTGGTAGTTTTCTTCTCTTGTCTTTCTCGTATACTTCCGAGTGTTTTGTGTTTAACTTCGTCGAATATGCATTCGGACCCCTTCCTTTTGACCAATTGGGTCTAAAATTCGATATAGGGTTGGATGATATTGTATCAACCTGATACTTTGAACCATGTACGTAAGCGAAAATGTCAGGAGCTTACTTCTAATAAACACCTGCGCACAGCTTGAAAATTACAGTCATATAATAACTGATATTTGCTTAACTTTACATTTTTACAAACTTTCATTTAAATTATTTGTTTCATGTTTGTAAAGATGGAATGTTGTGATCGAATTTTCCCTGACTTCTGAGTTTTGAAATTTTGTGCATTTGTGTGTTGCCAATAAAAACTATTTTAATATTTTCAGAACTTAATTATAAATTAATCGATTAATTTAATTAAATTTTGATTCCATACCATGGCGCCACCTGACAGAATATGAGAAAAAATTGATTCCAAGATTCCATAATATATATAACAATGAATTATAAATTAAAGACTATATAGTAGAAAATAATTTTAAATTTTTTTAAAAAATTATACTATTTACTATACTAACAGAAGTGTGTTTTTGAAAACTGTTTTACCAAATTTATTTCAGATTGAATTTCAAGGTCAGATTAAGTTGCCTTCACTGTATGAAGCTCTCCGCCACATTTTTGTCCTCCTACTTAATACTATCATGTGTCTCTCCTCTGCAGGAAGAGCTCTTCTGCAAAAGGTTAGTAGACGGAAAAATATGAGAAGCGCAAACAATTTTGTATTTGTAGTCAGTCATGGATTTAACGAACATAATTGGTTCAAAGATAATATAAACTACAAGAATCATTCGTTAACCGATCATAGTCTGTTCAAAGATGATATTCACTACCCAAATCATTCGTTAACCGATCATAATCCGTTCTAAAAATGTTGTTTAATACCTAAATCATTCGTTAACCGATCATAATCCATTCAAAAAATGATGTTCGATACCTAAATCATTCGTTAACCGAGCATAATTCATTCAAAAAATGATGTTCAACACCTAAATCATTCGTTAACCGATCATAATCCGTTCAAAAAATGACGTTCAACACCTAAATCATTCGTTAACCGATCATAATTCTTCAATGATAAAATTCAGCACCCGAATCTTTCTTTAACGGATCATAATCCGTTCATAGACAACATTCAATAACCGAACTGATCGTAAACCGACCATATTCCGTTCAAAGGCAAGTTTATTTGTTTCATTTACCTGCAGACCTAAATAAATTTAAAATTTCTTACCACATATTCTCGCTTATATGAAAAAAATGTATACATCCTTTGCTTGGCTCTTATGCTTGGGAACAGTTTAAAGCTGGAAATTCACAATCAAATCGTTCTACACCATTTTCTCGAAAACCATTCGTCAATGCCGAATTCCAACGAGGATCGGCGCTGTATGGTTGAAATGTTTGGATTTTCATCCGGTTCCATTTTCCATTCGGCGCTGTGGGCCATAACACTGAAATGCGATCGTGTGGAAGGGAAAGCAAGCCTCTCTCACAAAAGCAAAAACCACAAAATGGGGGAGTGGGAGTGAAGCTCTTTTGGGAAAGTGGGATATAGTCCAGTCATTAGGTATTTTTTAAAAACAAATTCTGGTGGAGTCGTAATTTTTTGCTCCTATATGTTTTTTGGGGTGCTGATTACGAATCTGAGGTTTCCCACCAAAAATTCTTGTTGGAATTTTAGTTATAGCCAAAAAATATGAAAAAAATGAACTTTCCACCAGGTTTTTGCTTATGACTCAAAAACTATCAACTTTTTTATAATATCATCATATATCAAAATAATCAGCACAAAATTTCCTACAATTTATGTCGATACTATTTTTTCGTTACGCGTACCGTTTAGGCGCTGTAACTGGTTGAAGTTTGGCGAAAGTTTGACTTACCTGCTAGCGCGGCTTGAACAATAACAAATCTTCCTATTTGTATAAACTAAAATTTACTATCGTCCTATTAATACACTTTATTTTTTAATACACTTTTTCTACCGTAATGTTCCTTGTGCAAATAAATTTTTTATCTGTTATATTAGACATGAAAGTAATTTAGTCCCGAGCAACGCCGGGCATAAGTACTAGTTATGAATAAAATTCCTTGATTACCTCTAAAAAGGAAATTTAGAGCCACTTTCGCAATAAATGTTATTTACGAACAACTAAAAGTACTTAGTGTAGTTTTTAATTAAACTTTATTAATTTCTATTAATTAATTTAAATAACTTGGTATCAAGGGAAAAAATGACATAAAAAAAGATAATATTCTAAACTTTACAAGTCATAATAAATTAATAACACAACCTGCAATCATAAATATGATCTTAGTATGTACCTATATTACCCAGTCTCTTCACTTCATCTTGCTCGCTTTGAAGCTTATAGTTCAATATCTTTTGGAAGATCATCTGTATCTTCCTCGACATGCAAAGATAAAGACGCCTCAAATAATTGATCGGACAGTATTGGTTCATCATCATCATCACTATTAATTACTTGAATCTTCCTGTTATTGCAGTTGTCCCAACAATGAAGACACAACACTGAACAAAACAGTCTGGACTTCCTACAGCTGCAATTTCCTGTGCATCCCTTCTTGCACTTGCTTGCGCAGGATAGAGTCAGGTGTAGGGAGCTGTAGTGTTTTGACAGGTTGGAGCCCACTGATTGTTCTTTCCCAACCCCAGTCTTCAGGTCTCTTTTTATTGCCAAGCCAGTGTTGGATCTGATGGTAAACTCTTAGGGAATGTTGGTGGGCAGCTGCTTCGGTTGGAGGAAGCGAAGCCATGTTGCTACTTTTGTTAAATGAAGATTTCATGTAACATTTGTAGCGAACATTATTCAAGGATGGTGTATCCGAGGCAGTTACTGGGTAGCCATACAATACCACAAGAAAGCGGTTCCCTGCATCCACAACAGCTTCAGGGTTATGTCTGGGTTCGTAAAAATTTGAATTACTTTGAGGAGATTAGGATTGTTTTTCAAAGTCTGCACAAACTTCATTTTGCCATAATTAAATAGAGCTGAAGTGGTGTCACATCCGCTCATGGCATGTATGAATAAAATATTATCGGCAATTGTTTTTTCTGAAGCAGTGTGAGGAGCAAACATCTTTTCAGCGATTCTCCCTTTTCCTGGTTTTACGAAATATACGTTGTCAAAAGTGCAAATGCCTATTAAGATGACGAAAAGGTCAATATCTTCACCTAAGACAACCACAGACAGATGTGTTGGGGCCAAGGCTAGAGCTGAGTTCACAATTAAACAATCAGCATCTTCGTCTGCTTTCTTGCATGTCATGTTTAATGAGGAGAACTTGTTCATCAGGATGGAGATGAGTCGATCCTTGTTCTTCGGATTGGCCAGAAATTTTTCTTGGGAAACTGTTGGTATCATCGTTTCAGCAAACATTACTTCGCTTGACGTTTGTTTCCGTGTTCTTCTGGCCCGTTCTGCACATTTAGTACCTCCTACTGTTTCATTTTCAGGATACCCATCAAAAATTACTAGAGCAGTTGATTTATACTTTGTACGAACATATGTTACATAATTATCATAAATTGATGAAAAAGTTGAACCCCTGTTCCAGAGGACTCTGTGCAGCAAGTAGCCTCCATCAATAATATACACACTGCTTTCAGCATTAAAATTCTGTGAGCATGGCTTGAAAGCTTTGTATAAAGAGTATAACAACATTTTCTTTTCTATGTGTGGTTGTGATCAAGATATTGTCTCCATATTTCTGTGTCAGATGAAATTTGATGGTGCGAATATCAGGACGGTAATCGCCGTCTATTAGTTCCATCAACTCATTCAATGGAAATTGGCATTCTTCTGAATCCTCTAAAAAAATCATAAATGCATGCCATTGCATGCTCTATCTCAGTGGGATATTTACCCCTTTTTTTCTTTTCATTAGCTTTATTGCGTTTATACAGATTTTTCATGCATTCATTGTGGTACTGTGCGTCAACAGGTGGCAATTCGCTGACTGGTAGAATACGATGTATAATAGCTTTCACCCAATCATCACCCTTTTTTTCAGCTTGCTGTAACACAGTTTCTCTCACACTATTCGTTTGTACCTGATACACAACATTTCGTAGATGAACTGGAAGTCGCTTTTGATGTTCTAAAAATTCTTTCGTTATTTCTAATCCGCACAGAAAGCAATTTCTTTTAAAACTGAAAGGAGTTATTGTAGAACGCGTTATTGGGGATTCACACATAGATACAGTGATTGAACCTCTTTTCAAGACGGCAGCTATCAGTTTTGCATTCACATAATTTTTCTGACATTTCTTATGCACCTTGATGGATATTTTATCCGTCAAAATATTCACCTTTCCATCTTTTCTTTGTATGCTTGCTCGTCGAAATGATTCCACCCCCTTTTCTTTCACCTCTACCACTCCATCATTTCCATTCTCTAATTCATTGTCACAAATAAAACACGTTGCCATGGTACACTCACTGTCGCATTTAATGCAAACTTATTTATTATTGTAAATACTACGTTCGTACTAAAAGAGATAGTAACAACTCGAAGGCCTTACGAAACTCAAATGATACCATCCTGCTTCCGGCACAAAAGAACTTTAAGCTCCCTTTGCTATGGTTCATGTTTCCGAGATTCTTGTCCATATTATACGCTTTTGAAACAGAAAAGAATCGTTGTTGCTCGAGGGTTTCTGGGGGTACTCGAAAATTCTGAGAAAATGTTGGTAAACGACGGATGGAGATCTCAGTACAGTTCCCTACGGGTGTTTCTGATTGTGTTTTGGTCATGGGATACAGACCGAGTCAGATTACAGACCGGAAATATATCCCCAACAGCGCAAGTGGATCACCAAAGAAACAGGGCTTCAGACAGACGAGTACATTTGCCAAGACGGAGAGAAATACTAAATGTAAAGCAGGTATGGGACAATAACAGGGCTATGTTAACTTAACCTATTTAACCTAACTTATTTAAAAAATTCTTGAGATTTACTCTGTTGATTACTTCGCAACCGCGAAAGCGAAAGCCAGGTAATACCAGGGGTGGAAAGATTTAGAACGAATTTTGTGCAGATTATGTTAGTATATTCATAATATAACTGATAAATTCTTTATTTGAGCAAAGAACTTTACGATAGAAAAAGTATATTAATTAAGCAGAAATTTATTTAGTGAGATAGATAATTTCGCGCACACAGATAGGATGATTTGTTGTTGTTCAAGCCGCGCTAGCATGTACGTCAAACATTTGCCAAAATTCAACCAGTTTCAGCGCCTGAACGGTACGCGTAACGAAAAAATTGTATAAACATAAATTGTAGGAAATTTTGTGCTGATTATTTTGATATATGATGATGATATAAAAAAGTTGTTAGTTTTTGAGTGATAAGCAAAAAACTAGGGGAAAGTCCATTTTTTTCATGTTTTTTGGCTATAACTAAAATTCCAACAAAAATTTTTGGTGGGAAACTTCAGATTCGTAATCAGCACCCCAAAAAACATATAGGAGCAAAAAATTACGACTCCACCAGAATTTGTTTTAAACCATCCCTTTTTAGCACCTAATGACTGGACTAATAGGAGTTACCGTTTAGAAAGAGGGAGGAGGGAGGGCAACTGTACGGCTAGGGGGCTGAAGTGACCCGTTGTGTGATTTGCAGGAAACCTCCGTGAATTATCCACCTGGGATGAAAATTGGAATAGTGTGGAGCGATGCGCTCCAAATGGACTGGAACACTTCTCTTGTGAATGTCCAGCTTAAGGGATTCCCCTCTTTTTAGGTCTCATAATATCCTCAGTTTTTAGTTTAGTTAAATCAGCAAGGGTCTCTAAAAGACAGCTACAGTTCTTAATAGTTTTGAAATTTAAAATTTGCAGAAAAAGATTTGTTTGTGAAGATGTAAGTAATTGATAAATTTGTGAAGATTTGAGAGCAAAACTATGGCGTAGCTGAAAAATGCTCATAATAACTTGACTTCGAATGGAAATACAAGAAACAAAGTTTATTCCTTTCTATCGTCGTGTGAAGTATGCTGACCAGCAAATTCATCAATTTGTTTTTATATCCTTTGTAATTTATTTTACCACCTCTGATTAGAGCTGCTATCTCTTAATAAATTCAGAAATCACAAAAGTAATTATTAACCTCTGACTGCGTATCCCGCGATTTTCGCGGGTTGGGAGCAAGTCTACTTTCTGCTGCATACTGCGATTTCCACAGGCTAATGTGTTTACTTAGTACTTTTATAGTGTTGGATTATATTTCATAATAAAGCTGTGCATATAAATGAAAACTCGATTGGCTTAACGGTATTTGAACACGTTTTCAAGCGTTGCACCTAAATAGTGATTTTTAAAAAAATCTGCAGTCAGAGGATTAACACACATTGACCGCATAATGTGGTTTTAACAATCAAAATAATTATGAATTAAATATTATTATTGTAATTTTTTGAGATACGAATGTGCCTACAGCTGAAATGAAAATTGGCATAAATTCTCACCAAATTTTTTGATTAAACAAATTAGATATTTCTATTTCTTCTCTGAAATTATAACGAATTGTCCTGATTTATTAATCAATTAATTAATCAAAAATCAAATTAATTTTATCTTAATAAGCTGAACCAATTTCTTTCCTTAGACCAATTCCAATGCCTAATATATTTTAATATGATATTACTAAAAAACAAAGGGCCCTTTATGAGTTGAAACATAGAAACATTTCTATTATTTTTTAATCTTGAGAAATCTGCAGAATTTTTATTATTTGAATGAAATAATTTTTACATATCTGATATATCATTTTATTGACTTTCTAGTACCCATCTCTCTTCTCTGCTGGATTGTTCTCGAAAGAAGGTCCTTCTAGACAACAGGTAAGAACAAGTCATTAACTTATCTATTTACATAAATTAATGTAAATAGAAAATACTTTCATTTCATCATGAAAAATCGCATCAATTCTCTTCTACGCTCTAGATTATGGAAAGTTTCACAAAATTAACATTTTATGCGGATGGATGGAAGAAAAAAGCAGCTCATTCTGAGAAGCAAGTGACAAAACCTGATAAGAAGTTAAAACTGACTGTCACTGGACCAGGTAAATGAAAACAAACTGTTCATTCTCAAAGCATAAATATAAGTACAAAAATATTAAAAAGAGTATTTTTAAGTATGACAGTTACTGATATTTTTTAAGAAAACTATGTTCTTTCTTTCTCAAAAAGTAGAAAAAAAAACTTTATTATTTTAAACATTGAAATTAAGAAAATTTGCACCGCATCTCCTGTCTACATATTAAGGGAAAAAAGTACTTTCACTCTACCAATGAAAAGTGTATTTAGTATTTCGTGATGTTAGTTTTAAAATTAACTTTTCTCGAAATGAAGCACAAATTTTCTTTTTGGAAGAATGATATATGTAGTGACTGATGGTTCCCTCCACTGGGTAAGCTATCAGAAACAGAGCTGTAAGGGAAATAAAGATGCCTGCTTATCAACAGATCTGCCAAAACTAATAGTTAGGACATCCACGGAGAGATGAGTAACAGACGACAGCTTAGGGGATTGAGTGAATTCTATGAGTTTTCTCGGAGAGAAAAAAAGAATTGTGCATCTAGAATTGAAGCAAAAAAGTCTTTTGGAACAAGATGTACTTAGGGATTGATAGTTCCTTCCACTGGAAAGGCAATTTGGAACAAGATCTGTAAGAGAATTGAAG
>BGPR01003129.1:57470-97046 GCA_013235015.1 Araneus ventricosus | reverse complement strand
AAACAGACGAGATCTCATAAGGGAAGTGAGTGGATTTTATATTTTTTCTCAGAGAGAAAAAGGAATTTGGTATCATGAATTGAAGGAAAAACGTCTTTTGGAACAAGATGTACTTATCGATTGATAGTTCCTTCCACTGGAAAGGCTATCTGCAACAATATCTGTAAGAGAATTAAAGGTACCTGCTTTTCAGCAGATCTGCTGATCATAATTTTAGGACACTCACGGAGCAATGAGTAACTGACGACAGCTGAGAAGGGAAGTGGGCGGAATTTATGACCTTCCTAGAGAGGAAAAGATTTGGATTTTGTGTGAAATGAAGGGACTGCAAGGAATTCTTCTCACCCGAATTGCAGAAAGCAGGATATCGGTCATCGAAGGAGCAGTGTTTCACTCTTATGGCTGGTTGGGGTACATTTGGTTCTCTGAGTTGTGGAGATAGGACTCAGCGTCGAAGAAGCTTTTTCACAATGAACCTTTCCTGTTGCTATTTATGTGGTATAATGAAGAATAAAGTTGTGTTTTGTGAAATTCCCTTAGAAATGCAAATGAGACTCTCTATAAATCGGCATTATAGCATGATTGTGTATTTAATGGTCTATTAATACTGTTATTGTTTTCGACAGTTTGTTTTAACCTACTTCCGTTCTATTTAATTACTTCTAGTTGATATAAATCAACAAACAATAGCATACATCATTCAAAGACATTAAACCTTGTATCTGAAAATAGATAATGGTATGTTGCCCAGGCGCCTATAATATCATATCTCACGCTGTGGTACTACGATTAGGTTACATTTTGAGAAACTTTTTAGTGACAAAAACGTATTGTTTTGGCTGTTATGTATTAAAATTGCATTTCGGCTGTTTTAATGTAAAAAAGACAGACAATTGTTGCACTTGTACACAGGTTTGGTTGTAAGCAGGTTAGAGGGGTTTTGAGTTTTGTTTCTACAAAGAGTTACCCTCAATATTCCACTAAACGTATTTTTTAAAGTAATTTATTGCAATCATGAGTTGTGAGTGAACATTTTCCTGCATTTTTAATTGGCAGGTGACAATTACTGGCCATTAAATTCAATCTTGGTACAGTATTGGCATCTCGTGTAAATAGCGGAGTTTATATTTTTTTATTGGAAATCACTTTTTTTTAAAAATCAGGTAAAAAAAAAACCATTCATTGAAACAATAACACCTATTGAATGTTTCTTGCAAATTTTATTTAAGCTACAAACTAGCCGCTTTCGGCGACCAGCTATTCGACCATAATGTTAATCGAACGTAGATATACTTGCAAAGTGGCGAAATCGCTGCAGTTGTTGAGGCTTGGGACTCTGTGAAAATTTTATTTTGAGATTTCTCTCGAAAGTGGAGAATGGTGGGAGACAGACGACTAGTGAGAGGCCGTATCTAAGGGTAATGAAATTTTATATGAAATAAAAATTGGCGAAATCGGTTTAGTAGTTAATAACTATTGTTAGAAGGGACTGGAGGTTTGAAATTTCGTACACTTATTCATTTTCGATGACAGTGCACTATTTTAATATTTTCAAAGCTTAATTTTGTTAATCGATTAACTTAACTAAATTTTAATTCCATAAAAGCGGCGCCATCTAGCAGTGAATTTGAGGAACAAAATGATTTCAAGATTCCATAATATTTACAACTAGCAGAACGCGCACGGCGTTGCCCGTGGAATCAGGACTTCAAAAACATGAAAAAAAAATCGCCCACAATGACACGAAAAAGTTTTGAAACAAAATCAAAACAAAAGATACACATTGATTTTCCCGCGATAATGACATGTAGAAAAGCAGTACAGAGTACGTTATTCCAAAACAATAATAAAAAAAAATTGCAACGTGAAAATCTTTAATATACAGCAATGGTGTATCTAAGTTATGCTGATGTAATACAGTCTCAAACCACAATACCGTGACGTTTCAAGGTCACGACAGTACCCCCTTCGTCACCCCCCTGGAGCTTGCGTGAAAAGCTATGGCACATTTTACGCAGATGGTAAAGAAACTCTTTTAGCTCATCACGAAAAAAATTCTCTCATAATTCAGCAAAGCCAACTTATCACCCATGTCAGAATCTTCCAGCACTGCTTAATTTACGACTAAACCCTTGCGTCCAACGAAATGATTTCAAATTATTCCTAGCAAAACATGCTAAAAATTGAGGAGAGAATAATTCCAACAGATGGCGCTAGCCGTAGCCAGGGAGAAACTCACCGTTCCGGAGAAAGAACTTCATTCGAAAAGAATTTTTTTAACCCTTTAAGAAAAAAAATTATTAAGAACGAACGGACAAAGATATTTTAACCGTTCTTGTTTTAAATGAGAGATAAATACCTCTGTTGTTACCATAAAAAAACTGAAAATCATAGGTTTATTAGAACGTTGGATGCGATGGAAAAAACATTGACAGTTAAAAATATAAGGAGAAAGTGACAATTTTTAAAAAAAATTCTCAAAATTCAGTAAATTACGTTAGAAATTCAAAACTAACTTCATTAGAACGGAAATCGCGTGCTCTTTCCGATGGTGTATATATTTTTATCGTAAACTTATTCGTAACTATTCTATTGAGAAATTAGTGCGAAAAATCAACCAAAACAACACAAAACATTAAATAAAAAAAATTCTAGATTAAAATTTAAAATTTCGGCTTCGAGGTGCATTCAGTCACCATTACGACTACCTGTGTGCCAAATTTCATGGCTGTAAGTGCGATAGATTCGTCTGGACATCGCAGACAAACACACACACACGCACACACACACACAAACATTGCCTTTTATAAGTATAGATAATGCATTACAGAAAAAAACTGAAAAGTTAGAAAATAATTAAAATTGAAAGAAATCTCCTTTTTAGTACACTAACAAAGGCGTGTTTTAAAAACTGTCTTTATTTCATTTATTTTAAGTTTTATGAGTTTTTATATGGCTGTAAACTCACTAATTTTTTATTTTTATTTTTCAGCAAAATTAGCTATTTTAAGGAAAACTATTTTAATCTCTTCAAAACAATTTTCGGGAGCAGAAGGTTCCAGGTTCGAAACCCGATTCCTCTGAAGATCCGTCGTGCATTGGGCCTGTTGCATGTTAAATCATACGTAGGGGGTTAAACGTCCTCCCGTTGGTTTGGCGTGGAAGTTTGGAGAGGGGTGCCAGCTCAGGTGACGTCCTCGTCATCTGACCGTGGTTCTAAATTATGAGATCCATCCTAAAACAACCCTCGTGTTGTTTCAAAACGGGACGTTAATGTAAATAAACTAATCTCAAAATAATTTTCATCGCTTCGTTTCATTATTACATTCAGCTCATTACTTTTTTCTTTCAGAGGTCGCTTATGCGTTAACGACCATGTGTATGGTTCAAGCAGCTTTGACGGTCCTCCAAGACTCGGATAGATTGCCTTTTCAGTAAGTTTGTTATTTACTTTTATGGGTTGTTTATATATATGACTGTTTTTTTTTATTAAATACTTTTTTATACCGAAAACACCCATCAATGGAGCCAGTGCAAGTGATGAAAGACTTATCCCGTCTGTTTATGGATTCGACTACTTTTTTTAAAAAAACTTCTTTAAAAGGAAAATAATCCATCAATGAAATCAGTTCAAACGACGAAAAAATCATGTCGTACATGATGTTCATGCATATATAACTTGTCTCTATTAAATTCCTCGTGATGAAAAATATCATGTAGTTTATCATGTAAACACAAATGGACTTCATCACTTTATATAAGTAAAGAGAAATTAATTCAAGTCATACTGATTCTTGTTTTTTCGCCTATGTCATTTGACTATACAGAGCGAGTCAGTACCACACTGACAAATGTAAAGGTGGGTTTGCATGGGGCCAATACATGCGGGCTAATAGATTGACGCATGCGCTGGAAGAAGATCAGGCATGCGCAGAAAGGATAACGCATGCGCAGAAACAGCGGAGAAGGCATGTTCTTGTCTCAGGACTGGACAGCTACATGCTATTGTACCGCATGTATTGGCCTCGTGTAAACCCACGTTTAGGGAGAAGTAGGTAGTATAGAAGACGAGTCGGAATCATATAGTATTGTAGGGTTGGAAACGCCTTCTTGGTGTTGTAGATGGCGTTGTATGGCAGCTGAACTGCACATTGTTCTAACAGGGAATCGACATTTGAGATTCGGTTGCGAGTGGGTTGAGGGATGGACTAATACACAAATGCGGAAATGTGGGACACGTAGCTCGCATAAGGAGCGGGGCAGTGTGACGGGCGAACAGCTTTGCGCTTGTACCATGAACGTTTACCACTCCTTCCTCCTCATACGACGATGATACTCTGCACCAGAGGTTCTCTGCTTGAGAGGTGTTCGTTGATGAGAGCTGTTATGAAAGGGAGCAAATAACACGGATGTAACTGTTGCGGATTCTCCCCAGATGGAGCTTTTGAGCATCTCGTGGCAACGACCTCCTCCGCCGCTTGGGAGTCAGATTGTGCGTGGCAGGCAATGGAAGCGGAAGGAATGGTTTAGATGGAAGGCGTCGGATAGTCTTAATATTTCTTGTAAATAGTGTGAATAGCTTATATAACACCGTATCTATCTACATATATATATGATTTATTAGTAATAAAAAGTTTGAAAAGGCACTCTTTGAATTATACGGCACCACTGAAACACAGATGCAATAGCAACCTTTGCACAGCGTTGGACAGGTATTGATGGTCCGGATCGTTGGTCTGCTGGATCGTCGGACCCATCATGTCTCTATTTCTACTTCCGGGGTCATATAATGGCAACGTGTATTAGACCCCAGATGATTCGGATTTTGTCTCTCTCATATCCGCAGCTGCCGGGGAAGTTCGAGATTTCCCCGGAATTCTCCAGAATCTTCGAGATCCCATTCAGCGGCGATGTCATGCCTGTGCCAGAGCTTCTTGTCAGTTTTTTGAACACCTTAAGCGTATATCACACGGACAGATTATCGTGGTCTGTTTCCGTGGGCACGAGGGTAATGCCACTCGCTAAAAAAGGTCGTAGCACGTGACGCGTTGAGACAACCAGTCAGACAGGATTTCGGTATCGTGGAAGGCGAACTACGTCACCGTCAAAGTCACACACGATTGGTTTGAATTGTTGGCGATTTTCCGTCATCATCGTGTGCATTTTGAAGCCGGTTGAATACAGTCCACGATTTCCGTCATCTTGTATGACCGGTCACGTGCTGCAAACTTTTGGCGAATGGCATTACCCTCGTGTCCACGATAAGCTGTCCGTGTAATATACTCTTTATGTAGCATGTGCGTGTTCCTAATGTAAATAACTTTGCTTAAAACCTCTTTGTTACAGCGCGTGCTGCTGCTTACTTTCGCATCTTTCCTTCACTTCTTTACGGCCTAACTGGTTAGGAATGCATTGGCGCTTGTGCAGTGCTCATCCTTTTTGTACCTACTCGTCCCTAACGTTTGTCTGTGTCGAACTGACTCTTCCTGTATAAGGCTAAACACACAATTAGATCTATCAATGAATTTGTTCTCTTAGAATTTACAGCCTGGGTTAGGAAATGGATGCTTAACCCTCTCACACTGAACGATGCGGTCCCAGCGGTCTAAAAATTTCCCCTTAACAGCGACGAAGGCCGTTCTGAGGCGGTTGGCTTCTTTTGAGGGGAGGTGATATCGCTTCGGAGATAAGCGCGGTAGGGGGTCCAATTACCCTTGCCAAAACCACAGCCCATTTCCGTGCGCCTTAAGGGAAGGTTATAGGAGGGGTGGAGTAAATGACCACCCAGGTTGGACGAGTCCAATTCAAGTCGTATCCTCCCAAAAAGGCCCGGTTATAAAAGGGCTAGAAGAAAAAAGTCGCTTCGGGATTAAAGAGTTACCTGGTGAAGTGTAATTTAGTAAACCAGTGAGAAAAAGTTAAAATAAAATTAGATTAAAACCCATAACAGAAGTCACATGCATAACAGTTTTGAGGTCATACATCCTAATGCAATTCATTATATGTATATGCATGGTGTCTGTTAGATTAATTGAAAAAAATTAGTTATACAAAGATTTTTACGTGTATGAAGCTCAACCTGTGCAAGTATGTATGTGTATGCTTGTTCCAGCATCCTTTACTTTCTCCTCATTGGCCGATTACAAATATCGTAAGGGTAAATAAATTCCAACTCACCCTCCCTCTGGCAAGGGTGCAGGTAACTCGTTCAAATGCATATAGAAAACGGACCAATTTGGAGTATAACTTCATTTTCAGCCAAAAAATAAAAAAAATATGGTTTAGTTCGATCTCTAGAATCAAATTCTCAGGATAATAACTAACTTCCCTCCACCTCCATCCGGGTAGGATGGAGATGAGCCTTTTCAGAACTTAAAAAATGCGCCTTGACAGGAGATTTCATTCCCATGCTCCAACCTGTCAGACTAAAGATATAATGGTGTTAGGTTTTATCAAATAAGCCCCTTAGAATGATCGCTACTTCTGAGATGTGAAAGGATGTTTGGCCAGAACAGCCGGTGCAATACAGTATATAAAACGCTGAGGCGCGTGGCAGGAGAAAAGAGTTTAATTTCTCTTTTGTAGATGGCAACGATAGGTTAGTTTCCAAAACAAAACCTCTAACTTCCTTCTGTTTGGTGTAACTTCATAGGAATATCCTGGTTCTATAATTGTTCTGATGTAAAACAACTTTTCCTCGCAAAAAAATGATTTTACGACGTAGAGTTCGCAATATTTCTTGCAATATAAGGGGGAGATAACAACATGTGAATGAGATTTTAGATGAATTGATTCAAAAGACATCAATTAGAAATGAAGAAGATGGGCTTAGGCGATCCAGAAAACTTTCTGATCAACGTCAAAATAGATACGTATATAATAATTCTCATATTTCAAACTTTGTCTAAAAGCGCCCGGCATTCTATAAAATGCCTAGGTATCTATAGAATGCCGGTGTTTCATACATTGCCGATAACATTTATAAAGATGGAATTTTGCAAATGGCCTTTCACTAACTATCTGATGTGCCGAAGATTTCAAATTTTGTGCACTTGTGTGCTCTCGATGGCAATATATTATTTAATATCTCCAGAACATAATTATCAGTTCATCCATAATTTAATTAAATTTTGTTTTCTGACATATAGCGCCACCTAATATCGAATTTAAGAAAAATTAGACTTTGAAATTATATAATATTTTTAATGATGAATTATGAATTAAAGACTAAAAAGTAGATAACAATTGAGATTAAAACATTATTTTTGAAACGCCAATAACAGTTTTTTAACAACTGTTTTAATTAAATTTATTGAAATATATATTTCGAAATCTTTCTAGGGGAGGAGTCTACACTCCAGGAGTTGCTTTTGACAATACAAGATTGCAAGAGAGATTGGAGAAACGTGGAATGACATTTACATATGAAGACATTTTGTAACAATGAATGTGCTAAAAAAATGCATGAAAACCAGAAAACAGTTTAAAGGAACTAGCTAACTTATTTCATTTTTTAAAATTCCTTCTATATGACTCTAAAGATTCAGTTAGAAACTGTGAAAATGGCGGGTTGAACGACTACAAAAAGCCCAAATCCGAAACCCCTTTGTGATAGTTAGAAATTAATGTAAATATGTAGCCTTTGTGTATGTATGTTTAATGTTCATAATAAATCTTAATCATAGAGCTGGACAATGTTATTTTTGGCATTTAATGCTGAATTTTAACACTTCAAGCGCCATAACTTTGACAATATCTCTACTAAAATTTTGGATATTGTTCCAGAAAAAGACTGTGGAGTTTTAAAAGAAAACTTTTTTATGCTCCGATACAAAACGTAAAACATAAATTCAGTAACGTTTGTGTCAATATATATGACGAAAGAAAGGATTTTAATTTTAATGTCAACCTACTAACCTATTGGTCTTCAAATATTTCTATTAAAATTTACAGAAACACAATTATCACTCAGTTATCTCGTATAAATTCTATTTGTTCAAATCTAGAAGATATGAGCTTTTGTTCGATCAAGAAATAAAAAATGGTATTCCAGAAAAATTTGTGCGACGATATCTCAAGAATTGATTTTGGTAGTCTTTCTGGTAATGTTAAGGTTTTTCCTCCTCTGCATTGCAACGAAAAAAAACTAGATTGAATACAACTTTTACTTTCTCCTACATTTCCACGTGTGACTTGTCTTAAAACAGGTGGTATGTTTTATTTTTTTCTCTTTTATATTTTTGTGAATATTTTTGTGTTTCATATTATATTTAAATCTAGGTCTTATAAATTCGGATTTTTAGATTTCGACGGTTTCCTAAATCGACATTTTGGTATATATTTTTTTAATCCAGAATTTTTCAATTTTCACGGTTGGTGTTTTTTGGGGGGAAGGGATAACGACTAATTCTTACGAGTTTTCGTATGTCGCTTGGCAGATAAAGTATCTAATTAATATCATAGGCGAGTCTCCCCACTGATGAGCGTCTGGCCATGATATTTTTCATTTTGTCAAGTTTTTGTTTCCTTTTGTATGTCATTTTGTTTCTTTCTTGTATTGATATATATACGTTGTAACAAAAATTGCCTTCTGGGTGTACGTGATTGCAGATTAACAAGCAGGATAATAAACAAATAAATCACTTTATTCCGCGAAGATTTCAGCAAAACACTAACGTAGCACAGATAACAAAACGGAACAGCACTTGTATAGATTAACAGCAGAGATCACCAATAAATCTGAAACACAGTATTTTCATATAGCACTCAATGTCTTTTCAGCTCACCAGCTTTCACTTCTGATCAAAGTCCAACTGACTCTCTTGGTTTGAGAACTTGCTTTTATATTTTTTTAACAGGAAGTGACGCCAGTAAAAAGAAGTGATGTAAACTCTAGAAGGTTCAAGACATTTCTGGTTCACAGTAGCGATAGATTTTTCTGGAAGATTCATTTTGTCGCCAAGTCGCCAAATTGTCTCCAAGTTTGTCGACAATATCGCCAAATTGCCCGCCAAGTAGCCAACATTAGCATGTCAGGGAAACAACTTTGCAACTTTGTAACAGTGCTCCCCTCTTCAAAGAATGCACGTCCCGGCAGTCTCATTACATAGAACTATGATTAGTGCTCCGGTATGGAGCTAACCGAATGTGGATGACTCTTGTCTTGGTGTTCGGCGACCTCTGTACTCTGTAGACAACATCGTTCAATTTCTAGAAAATTACAGAAGGTTCTTCCCAGTTCTGTTGTAACTTCGGACTCAGACCTCCCCGTCGCTTCGGGTTATACATCCAGGCTAGATCACCCTCCGTAAATTGGTGGTATTTTGCGCTAGAGTCGTAACGAGTTTTCATTCTTTCGCTGGCCAGTTTGATTTGCTCTATGGCAAACGCATGTACAATTTTCAAACGTGACTCTAAATTTTTCATGTATTCATTCGGCGAGGAAGGCATTTCTCTTGGTCGTCCGAAGAGAATGTGTCAGGGCAATCGCAGCGTTCGATCAAAAAGCATTTCTGCTGGAGTCAATTCGGTCACTTCATGTTCGTTCCAGAAGTTCACTCGTAATGCAAAACACTCGTTAAGCGAAGCAATTTTTCCCATATAAATTAATGTAAAATACGATAATGCACTCCATACCGAAAATATATTGAAAAAATTTTATGTATAACCCACGGCTTTCCTGAAATACTTCTTCGGCCGTTGATGATCCTGGATTCTTCTTAACAATGTCGGCGAAAATTATTTTCGCCTTTTCACAAATAATGTTCTCGTTAAAATCGTCGCCTCGTAATTGCTTTTCGTGCATCCATATGAGAAGCAACCTTCAACATCGACAAAGAAATTCCGTATATATTCTTGTCACTCCCTTTGAAGCATCTCTCTTTAATAATGTCCTCATTCTTGAGGATAGTGCAAATAGTTGATGTAGGCCGATTTTACAGGTGCTTGCTGTATCAACCACGCTCACTCCTCGTTCTCGCTTTTCAATGACTTTACAATTCCTTGTACGGTTTTTTTTCTATTATGAATGCCTTCTTGCGGCTTTTACTTCGGGGACATTTTTGCAAGTGTTTTAAACTTTGGGGACATTTTTGCAAGTGTTTTTAAATTTGGGGACATTTTTGCAAGTGTTTTTAAACTTTGGGGGCATTTTTGCAAGTGTTTCTATACTTTGGACAAAAAAATCCCAAATAATATGTCTGAGCATATGTTTGTAAAAATGTGAGATCACAAGCGACACTAAGATATTAGCGGTGTGCTAAAGACGGACTAATGTAGCAGACGCGCAATACGGGACTTTGCCTCTCCTCATTACTCTTTATAAGAAACGTTGCTCCTTAGCGAGTCATTTTTTTACAATTTATTTTGCTCGTTATGCGAATTACTCGTTATACGAGGTGTTCGTTAAGCGAGGTTTAACTGTATTATGGAAAATGACATGTAATGAATAAACTCTACTGCACCCACCTGGTAGCTCAGAGGGGTGACCGCGTTAAAAGGGTTTCGTGATTAAAAGATACATATTTATACCAGTCCTAATTTCAATTTTTTTCTCCTTTCTCATAAACGAATTTAAAGAATCATCTTAAGAAAAGGCATTTACTCGAAAATTTCTAATTTCTTATAGGATATACAATTTGCGGTAACTTGGATCTTTCATCTTCTTCGGGGGAACTTTCTTTCCAATATTGTTTCTTTTTCACTTCGTGATTTAGCAGTGCGTTAAATATGCATTTTTAAATGCATATGTAGAATTGTAGACTAAATTTTACCTTTTTATTTATAATCCTAAACATTCCAATTTAATTGAATGTCATAAATTAAAAATATAGCTTTAAAATCATTAAACTTTTTTATTTAAAAAATAACAAAATGTTGAATGTATTTTGAGGCTGCTACGTAAGCCATGTTGAAATAATTAGGTATGAGGGGAAAAAAAATATGTTTAGTAATACCACTAAAAATATAAAAGTATTTCTTATATATAAATATCTTTTCAATTATTAAAGTAAATATAGTGAATATCTGAATATGTATAATTCTTTACAGTGTGTTCATATTTTTGTGAACATGCAAGATATTGGGAAAATAAAAGACGATCGCAGCGCTCCTGAACGGGGCGATAGGGAAGCTGACTGCCTTTTTGGTACTGTTCTATTCGAGGGAAGCGGTGTTATGACAAAAACTGAATTTTGTTAGTCTTCGCGATTGTGTCTTATTGCATATTTTACTTTTTTAAGAATGGTTAGTTAATTTACAGTTCTATTATGTTTGCAATGTATTTTATAATAATTTTTATATCTTATCTAAGTTTATACAAATATTTGTCTTGTTAACGATTTCACATAAACGGTTTTGCTGTGAATAAAATATGCAGCTGATTTGAATCAGTATACTCAACCACATATAATAAAATTTTGAACAGCAGTCTTTTAATCGAAAGAAGAATGCATAAAAAAACCAATGAATAAAATTAACCTTTCATTTCACCATTTAGGATGTACAACTCTCGTCATCCTGGTATAATTGCTTTGACATATTAAGATTCTCATGAGAAAGAATATTATTATCTGACACATCATGCATTATTCCTTAAAACGTTTCGTCCATTTTGTCAGATGTAACGCAGCAAGCGTTGACAGAACTGTGAAAATATACCAAAGAATTTAACTACATCCAGGCCGGCCAGAGGAAAAACGGGGTCAGGTACAAAGTTGATATGCAGTGCCTAGAAACATACTTCGTACAACAAAATAATTTATTGCATTTTGCTCTTTATTACAATGCACAATTTGGTACTGTAAGATCTAATGGACTAATTTTCTTACAAGTATTATAACAAATTCGTTTATAATATCATCATAATTTACTTTTTTTGTCAATTTGGATTCGATAGATAAAATGACCAAGTTGGTAAATCGTTCTTAACTAATAATAGATCTCAACAATTTTTTAGTATTTTCTGTCCTGATAAAATTCTTTCTGCAGGTGAAACAGTAAATTATTAATGTCAGTTTAATTTTCAGAACAGTAACTAAATTGGATACAATTCAAATAAATTATTTTAATATTCGTATTAATGTGTCCTGGAAAGGAATACTCACCGACAAATTTTGATTTTATTAAGTAAATCAATGTAATCAATTTTCTTTCTACAAAATAAGTCAGCGGCGCGAGGAATTTAGAAACGCGGAGCATAGTGCGCTCGCACCGTTTAAAATTCCCTCGGGCCGGCCCTGACTAAATCTTAGGCACGGCTATACTTTATGGAAAGTTAATCATTATTTATATGTGCAATAACAGTTCTCGAGTCACAATTCTTTTATCTATAAGTATATTAAATGAGGTTCGATGCTCAATTAAATGTGCTACTCTAAATTATAAGCTATATATTCTTAATATAAATTTAAATATTAGGCTAAAATTCTGTGGAAAAGTTTTCAGGTGATTCTGATTTTGAAGAAGAGTTTTGTGGCAGCATTTTTACTGTAAAAAAGCTTTTGTTGTTATTGGTGGTCAAGGAATTTTTAAGATGTGTTTCATGGATAAATTGATGCACTATGTTAGGGAAAGCTTTTAAAATTAAAAAATGACTCTTATGAAATTGAAAAACATACATTAATTAAGAATGTGTGTAGACTGATAACTGTTACACAAAACTTGTTACAGATGAATAAAAGCAATTTATCATAAAAAATTATGTCTTATGGAAAGATATTTTGATATATTTGAAGTAAATTTTAAAAATGATTCATTTAATGTTATTTTAAATTTTACTTCTATTGTGCAGATGTTCCTGTGACAAGGTTGTATTATTTGTTACTTATTTCAATAAAAAGAAAATTGAGAGTTTATTAATATGTTATTTTCTTTAAAAAATCTCATGTAAATTCTAAATCCAAGGAGTTTTAAATTATTGTACTTTATTTTTACTTTTTATTATCATTTTAACTGTAAAAGTATCTTGTAATCGCGATGTTTTCTTACCCCCGCCCCCGAAAAAGAAACTTTTACGATGGAATTAACGCTTTTAGTTCTCTATTTTATTACTGTATTATCTAAGTTAACTTTTTTTTTTCAAAACTATCTTTGATATGATGTTATCCTACTCTGTTATTTCTTTTAATGAGGATAACGGAAAGCGAATGTATTGAGAAATCACGGAAAAATTATCGAAAATGATATGACTTTAAAAATATTAACTACTTTAATCAACGACAATCGTCAAGACGGTGGGGGGTGAAGAAGAAGGAGATTTTTAATATTTATTTCTACACTTTCAATTTTCTAGAAGAGCCGCCAGATACAACACAAACACATCATCATGTTCAGCAGTCAAAGGCAAGAAGAAGTTTATCGTGTCAAGAGATGATTTACTGACAGATGTGGTGCTCACAACTTTGACATTTTCAGGTGGTTGCGAATGTCAATTACTTAACTTGACCTTAAGACTTTCGACTTCATGATTTGCGGACTATCTCTAAGCACTGTATATGTCATCCTATTGCCATCTTTTTGAATGAGACTAAGAACCGTATTACCAACGCTGTTCTGAAAATAGAGACGATGATATGCTCCAACGTCATTAGGGAGAATTGGACGACGGAATACTGAGTGTTACAAAAGTATTGCTTATAAATAAGCATGGAGGTCAGAAATACAAGAATAAGAAAGAATCGTATACAAAAATAAAGATCCAAAACAGGTAAAAAACAATAATGATATCTTATTGGACAAAGACCAGTTTGCACGAAGACGACGAGTTTTAAAAGAAAATTTTTAAGTAACTGTTCAAAGTTTCGCCTACAGTTATAACGAAAGCAGCGAAATGGGAGCACATCCATCAACAGACGTTCAATGTCTCTTGCATTGCCACCACTAGCAGCAACGATTCGTGCCATCAGATCCAGGCCCGATTCCACTACGATTTCCTACATTAGGCTTTTCTTGTAACCCCATAGAAATAAAAATTAGTTTTGGAAGGGCTTAGAGATCGAGCTAATCACGAAAATTGTTCCACAATAACCAATCTATCGCTTCTGAAAAGATCCACCATCAAGGTGCTGGCAGGCAATAGAGGAAAAATGTTCAGAAATTACGTATTTCTGCAATTTCGGTATATCTGAGCAAGGAGGGTGTGATAAGTCTCTCCAGACAGTCTCGATAGAAGCATGCAGTGGTGGTTTTTCGCGCAGCTGCTAGAGGCGGTCACTTTATACCTCCGGACTTTGGTGAGGTCTCAAAATTTATTTGGCATGCATCGCAATTTTGTGCCGACAACGAGTTTAGAAAATTTTAGCCTTATCCTAGTGTAATATACTCATCAAGGAAAACTTTTGAACTGTGCTTTTCTTTCAAATATATTTGAATCGAAATAGCAAAGGGAATGTTGGGAGAAATATGCCCTATCGTGATTTATGTGTATCATTATTGATGCGAGTAATAAGGGAAATATGTATGTTCTATATAGAATAAGATAAACAAGAGATAACATTTGGTGATATGTCCATTGTACACATGATGATTTGGTCTGCTCTTTGCTTTCACAGGTGTAGCACCATCGAAGCGGTTTTGTTAGAAGTGTTTATTTTTGTCCCCGGTACAATTAAGATTCCCCTTATAACATAAATAAATGTATAGTATAAGCATATATACTTACGAAACGTAAAGAATACTTTAATGTCTACCATTTTTCGATGATTTCGAATTCGTGCTGAAGTGTTAACTTAGATATAGAATTGAAATTAGATTAAATATTTTTAAAATATAAAAGATTTTTTTTCTCATTTTTTAAAAAGAATAATATTTCTGAAATTGAACTGTTTCATAGTCTATTGTAACTGACATCTTCTACAGTGTTTCTAGCGATTCAACCGCTTTATATAAAAAAATATCAAAATGATTTAATGACAGAACTTCTACACAAGATTGGTCTTTCCTTGCTGTGCGCTATTGCTACAGATTCAGAATATATTTTGCTGCATTTCATTGCGTATCTTTTACATTTTTTGCCAATCTTTCATCTCTCATATAATATCCAAATCTTTTGATGACCTGACTTGCATTAGATTTAGTGGATTATCGTTTTCGTTTCGTGGTTTCGTAACTAAATATGTCGAAAATTGAAGATATTTACAAACAAAATCATCTGTGTTCAACTTACAGAGATAAAAACACATGAAAAATATTTCATACAAAGAGGAAAAAAATATTTAAAACTTAATTTGTAGTTCATAAAACTTTTCTACTGAGGCGTTAAAAATTGTTTTTTAATATTTTAAGGATGGTTCTCTTTTTATTTATTTATTTTTTGGCGAAAATTTGTTAAATTTAAAATACGTTAAAAATATTTTTCATGTGAATTGCGTACTCTTTTAGGAATAAATTGCGGGAATGTGATTCAGGATTTGCCGATGTTTATCTGAATCAAAGTACATTTCTTGATAATCATTTCTAAGACATCCATGCCCCACATTCAAAAAGATCGTCACTTTGAAACCTGATTTGTCTTAGCTAATCGGCAGGAATGTTTGCAGGAATAGTTTCTTGGTTATGTATGGTGAATAGTGACTTATAGTGAAACCACTGTATTGCGCCAACCTCCGTTCCAAGGAAAATTAGCCGATCGGAGTGGTAACCGCCCTGAAGGTTTTCATAACTGGAAGTACAAGATGAGCATTCAATGAAGCCCTAATTCATAATTTCTGATAAACCGATTTAAAAGGATCATCTAAAGAAAAAAATAATTTATACGATAATAACTAATTTTTTAAAAAAGAATCTGCAATTAGTGGTTACTTCGATCTTTCAGCTTTTTAGGAAGTCTATCAATGTACTTCAAACCTCTAACGATTTGTCTGATAGAAATCACATATGAACTTATATGGGGGCCTTTTTCTTGAATTTGAATTTGAATTTTCTTTTCTTCGAAAAAATCACAATTTGTGGTTTCTTGCATGTTTGAGCTTTTTCGAAGGTTGCAATTTTTTTAAATGGAAAAATAAATCCATAATTTTTTCTTCGTTAGTTGTTGAGGAATTGGTAGCAATATAATCTTTTTTCCTAAATTCTGTTGATCCGAATGTCTTATCTGTTGATGGTCGCTATCTATATCATCCGCTTCTTTGTAGGAGTCCGAATTAGTGCTGAAAGGTGCAAATTAACTCTTGAATGCCCAACCCCTATAGATGACGAATTTCATTTCACTCCTCTCATTATGGAAGGGAATGAATAATTTCCATCTGATTTCCTTTGCTCATGAGTTCATGAATGTTATGTTCTCTGTTTCCCTCCTTTTCTCTTATAAACGGTCCAAGTTCAAACCGAGAGGTCAATTCTCTTTGTCGCATGCAAACGTGATCTTTTTAATATGTCTACTTCTTTTTTGTGTATACTGCTCTGCTGTACTACTGTGATAGGCTTGAGAGTTGCAAATGTTATGCTATTATTTCTTTTTACTCTAGAGCAGCGAATTGCTTCTTTAAATTTTTACTTTTTTCTGCTGTACCTCTTGTATCTCTGACCATGCTTTCTTTTAATTAACAATAAGAATGCCAAGAAACAAACCTGCCCAGACATTGATGCTGCATTGAAGTTGATCAACAAGGTTCCTGGTCGTTCTCGAATATGCATGTGCTCTCACATGCACATTGCAGGTTTCTTCCAATACAAACACTGGTTCTTCAGAGATGTGGACGCTGGATGAAGAGTTTGGAACTGCCGCAATCTGCTGGAAAGGCTACCTGCAAAATCTACAGGTTGATAGTAAACAATGTTGGACAGATCCGGCATATATTGTATGTGGTGCGGATGTAACCTGTCTTTTCTAAAATACGCCAAACGCTGGAAGCATTCTCACCTTAGCGTGCACCAATAGATCGAGTACCCGTCCCTTGATCGTTTTCAACTTCTAACAATATGGAATCTTATAGATGACGTATCCATCATCCAGAAAAAAACCCGAATTCTACAATATTTTTTGAAAAGAAAAAATATGGATAAATAGTTAAGAGTTTCAATTACTCGGATAATCTGTTTTAAAAAGAAGTACTTATTTATTATAATTTATTTTACAAATTTCAAAATTGCATTTTAATTAAAGAGAAAATTTTTTAACCATTCCCTTATAAGATCACTTCCAATTCTCCTAAAAGAAAATTTTTAATGCCGACCCCGTCAGAAACAGGATGACATGAGTCCACTTTTTTTATAGTTACAAACTGGTGAATAGAAGATTTTAAATCGTTTAAAATAATCAAGAGTTGTTTCGTACCCAGTTTACTTTTTATAAAATGGGCGTAGTTGAAAGTAACAATTTAATCAATGATTATATGATCGCTTTTTCTGAAATGATTCAAATAGTGCCCTTAGCAGAAGATGACCTCGTACAATATTCATTCGACATCTTTATGATGTTTTGAGTTCACTCAAAACACTCAAAACATCGCTGCAGCATCGTGGAGGTTTCGTAAAATATCTATTGCTAACTGACATAGATAGGTTAACTGGCAGTAAATGGCAAGTGAAGATAGAAATTAAATTACTTTGATGGTAAATTATATTGTTTAATTAACTAAAAATTAATTTTCTCTCCCCTAGATTTATTCTAAGCCGAAATTTATATAATAAGGTTAAAATATAATTGGAATGTTGCTGTTAAATTAATTCGGAATGTAAAAGATTAAGAAATCTAAAAAAATTTAATTTTGAGTTGCAAATTTTGTATCCATATGTTCAAATGAAACCCACTAATCAGTCTGTGTCATTATTATCATCCTTACATTTTAGAGCCTTTTTTGATTTTCCACCTAAATTTGAATTTGATATAATAGTTTTTATATATATATATATATTCCGTTTGTCAGTTAAACAGTCAAACCCACCTTCTCCCATGACTGGGTTACTCCTGTAACATCCAACATAAGAGTCGCTGTAGTCAACTCCACATTAAATTATAGTTGATGATAGCCTTGAGAGAAAATGGTGCGCCTGCCTACTTCAACTGAAGGGATAGAACAGATATTTTTTGAAATCAATTAGGACCGAATTTCTTAACATGCCAATATGTTTTTTTACTATCTTTTTTTCATAATTTTGTTTTACTGCAAATCAAGATTTGTTGTCGTCTTTTAAACAGCTAATCTTAAAAGAATATATAGAATTTGAATTTTCTCTTCAATTTCAGTAGTAATTACTCAAAATTAATTCTGTGATATAAGTTAAAAATACAACATCCAACTTATTTATTTCATAATTGATAAAATGTGGAATCCATTTTTATGGTTCTACATAAACCATATTAACTATCGTTTGGCAGAATAAAAATATTTATCTGTACCACTAAAAATGAAATAATTAATTTATATATATATATATGCATAAAATTCTATTTAATTGCATTTGAGACATTTGTCGTATTGATTTTCTTGAACGCGTGTTCATTCTTTTGAATGCGCATGATATTAAGAAAATAAAGGCGTTCTATTTTCGAGAGATTTATAAGCCAAAGAGGAAATCTAATCACCGCGCAGCTCAACGGGCAAAAAGAAATTCAAACGCTTTTAATGTTTGAGGTTGCGTATTCGACGTAAACTAATCTATTTCAACTGAGCTACGACAAAATTGAATTAGTATTCGTATTGCGGCTTAATGCACATTTTGAACTTTAGGAATTTAACTTAATTAAAAGTTTTATTATATTCACGATGTTTTTATAACCATTTTAATTTCTTATCTAAATGTACACAAATATTTACTGTACACTGTATTTTAATCAAAAGAAAAATGTTTAACAATGATTAAATCTAACTTTCGTTTTTCCATTTAAAATGTATATCTTTCGAAATTGCGGTATAATTGTTTTGACATATTAAAATGCTTTTCAGAAGGAATATTATAATCTGGCACCTCGTGTATTATTCCCAAAAAATTTTCGCACATTTTAATAGATTTAACGCAGCGTACCTTGACAGAAGACAGAAAATATACCAAAGAATTTCATTCTTCCCGCAGACTCGTGACATGCTTTACACACTTTGGGTAAATAAGGTCGCTATGGGCAATAAAGTGATGAATTTAATATCAAATGTGGCACTGCTATGCGTTATAGAAAGTTAACCATTTATTATTATGTGCAATTACAGTTATAGCTTCACAAATTATTTTAAGCATAATAATAAGATTCTACGTTAAATTAGATGTGCTACTGTAAATCATAAATATCACATACTTCAATAGTTTTTAAATATTAGAATAAAAATCCATGGACATTTTCAGACTATTCTGATTTTGAAGAAGTGTTTTATGGCTGCATTATACTTCAAATATGGATTGCAATCCGGAAAACCGGATCCGGTAATCCGGCGGATCCGGCATCATTCGACGTCTGCCGGATCCGGTGAATTAAAAAAAAATACATGAAGCCGATTTCTTGAAAAAATGCTCGCGTTGTTGCAAGAGTAGGTACTTAAATGCGTGGTGTGTACGAGTCGTTCGACTCTGACTCACCCGCTTCACATATAGACATTCTTATTGTTCAATTGATTGGTGAATTATGTTTATGTTGCATTTACGAGTACGAGAAGGATTTAAGTAGATAATTAGACTTAGAAATGAATTGAGTAACGATCCATATTTCTGATTTTTCGTTATAATACGACTTTCTTCTTACATAGTGACAGAAATAACGTTTTAAATTGTAAGAATGTACCTATTTGTATTGCATTGCAAGTACTAGTCTAAAAGTTCTAAAACAAACATGCCACTTTTGAAACCAATTCAAAATGAAAACAGGAATATTAATATACTTACAGAATAAAAAAAAAATATGATGATGGGGATGCAAGACGAACTGATGATACATTTACTATGCCGAAAGAAAAAGTTGTGAGACTAGAAATGAAAAATATCTTAGAAAGAGTTGTTCAAGATGATAGCTTTAAAGAAAACGTAGATAATATAGTAGAAAATAACTCAGATTCATCGTCATTGAAAAGTGATTTGACATTACAGAAAGAATGACAGATGCAAATCCAGCAAGATATGAAAACCTAGAGCATAAATACCAAAAAAAAAGAGAAAGATTATGAGAAAACATTAAGAAAGGAAATTACAGCATGTGAAAGTGAAGGAGTCGAGGAAAATATTTGTCTTCTATTCATGAGTATTTGTTGACAATAAAACCGACAAGTGTAGAAGCAGAAAGGGCTTTCTAGGCCGCTGGTTATATTTGTAGCTCTGTAAGAAGTCGATTGACAGATGACACAATTAACACTATTTGTTTCCTACGATAATTTTTTCAAAACCAAAGTGAGTTTTTTTTAATTGTTTTAATTAAAATAATAATTTAAAGTAAGTATATTAAAAAATACGAAGAAGTTTTAAACTCGTTATTGTGATAATTGTGCCATTGATTAAACAGATTTATGATGATTGTCATAATTATAAGAATGAGACTGCTTGGCGTGTCTAAAATACCTAATTATTGTGATCTCAGTTGATAAGCTTGATTTAGTTAGATTTAATATAAGTTACTTACATAATATAAGTTACATTACAAGTTATCATTGACGTCATTTGTGAAATCTAGTAAGTGAGACTGTACTTAAACGCCCGTCATTATCTAATTATTACTAAAATAATATAACAATTACAACTAGTTACACTGTACTAAATTTTTATTGTTGATTCATATGTAAATGTTGATTAATTATAACAGTGTAAATAAAGTTGATTTCATAAGAAATTAACGCTTTTTTTACAAACTTTGTAATACACTCACTTTATCATCTTTTATACAGTTGATTTTGGAATAAAAAGGCAAAATATTTTTAATGTGTCCAATCCGGCCGGATCCCGTCAGATCCGGTCGGATCGACGGGAATCCGGCCGGATCCGACCGGATTGAAATTGGTGCCGGATTGCAATCCCTAACTGCAAAAAACATTTTGTTGTTGTTTATGATCAAGGAATTTTTAGGATGTGCTTTATGTATAAATAATGTAATTATTTACGAAAGACGTTTCACATTAAAAAATGACAGCTGTGAAATTGAAAGAAGTGCATTGATTAAGAATATCTGTTGACTGTTAAGTGTTACACATCTTTTTGTTGCAAATGAATGAAAGCATTTTATTTTAAATAATTATTTGTATATAGAATGTTATTCCGGTAAATTTGTTAACTTTAAGAAATATTCATTTCAGTTTAATTGAATTTTTATTTTTATTGTACAGGTGTTCCTGAGAGCAGATTGGATTATTCGTATTCATTTCAATAAAAAGAAAAATCAATGTTTATTAATATGTTAATATTGTCTCAAACCTCATGCGGATTCCAAATCCTACGAGTTTTAAATTATTGTATTTTATTTTTCATTTTTATTATCATTTTAATTCTCACCTTATCCTGCTATCGCAATGTGTTCATTTTTTCCCAAAAAAAATAAACATTTTATATGGAACTAACGATATTTTTTTACTCATGTGATAGTTTTGTAAACAAATGTTTTTCAAAACAATTTTTCTGCCACGTCATTTGAAGTTCTTGATATGATGTTATCATATTTAGTTATTTCTTTTAAAGAGGATAACGAAATACGAATATACAAAGATATTACGGAATAATTATGGAATTTTAAAATGATATGAGTTTAAAAACATTAATTGCACTAATCAATGATAATCGTCAGGAAGGTGAAGAAGAAGGAAATATTTCATTTTTATTTCTACAAACTTTTCTAGAAGAGCCGCCAAATGCAGCACAAATTCTTCATCGTCTTCAGAAGTAAAATTAAAGAAGTGTATTGTATCAAGGGATTCTGTATTGTCAGATGTGGTGCCCACAACTTATTATTTTCAGGTTGTTTCGAAAGTCACTTACGTAACTTGACTTTACGGTTTGCGATTTCCTCTTTCGCGATTACTTTAAAGCAATGCTTATGTCTTCCCATTTTGAATGAGCCCCAAAAACGTAATTGTTAACGTTTTGAATGAGCCCCGAAAACGTAATTGTTCCCATTTTGAATGAGCCCCTAAAACGTAATTGTTAACGTTTTGAATGAGCCTTAAAAACCTAATTGTTAACGTTTTGAATGAGCCCAAAAACGTAAACGTTACCAACAGTGTTCTCGAACAGAAAAAATAATATACTCCAATGTTTCTGGATATATGAAGATCAGAAAAACGATAACAAGCAAAAATCATATAGAAAAAGAAAGATACAGGACAGGTAAAAAAACAATGCTATTTTATTGTAAAAAGGAGAGTTTACGTGAACCCGACGACTTTTAAAAACAACTTTTTATACAGGTGTACGAAGATGGCGCCTGCAGGTGTAATACAAGCCGCAAAATGGTGGTTCATCGATGACAGGACTTTCGATACCAATTGTATTAGCAACAACACCAACTGCAGCAACAATTCGTGCCATCAGATCCAGGCCCGATTGAAACGGGGTTTCTTACACTAGGCGCTTCTTGTAGCCCGAATGAAAAAAATCAGTTTGGGACAGGCTGGGAGATCGATATAGTCACGAAATAGCAAATCTATTGCCTCGGAAATGTAGCATCCAAATGCCGCAGGCAATAAATGAGCAATATTGTAATGTAATTCTGGAAATATCTGAACCGCGAGAGCGATAAGTCTCCCAATCAGTCTCGATGAAAGCATGCAGTGCCTGTTTTGCCTACAGCTGCTAGAGGCAGTCGCCGCATGCATCCAGAAATTGAGAGAGGTCTCAAAATTTACTTGAAATGCATCGCAATTTTGTGTCGACAGCGAATTAAGGAAACTGTAGCCTAGTTCTTTGGATGATCCACTCCCCACGAAAAAATTCTCCCTCTTCCTTTTTGTTTAAAAAATATTTGAATGAAAATAACAAAACGGAACGTTGGGGGACATAATCCCTATCGTGATATATGTGTCTCATTATTGATGAATTACTCTGCTGGTCATAAGGGAAAGATTTATGTGTATTCTACTATAGCAGTCCGGTAATAAAGGTACACTGATAATTAAATTCTGGAAAATATTTAATACATTTCACAAAAACTAAATACTTTTGTTTATTTCTCGGCATAAACCCGTGAACGTTGAAACATTTATCCCAACTTGACATTAGTTTGTACATTCCTTCATATTATTGCTGTTTTTCAAGTTGCTTGAGTATTCCAGAACGGTGTTCTGCAAATTCTTCTGATCCTCAAAGCATTTTCCAGCAAAACATTTCTTTAAAGGTCCGAATAAATGAAAATCCGATGGGCTAAATCTGGACTATAGGATGCATGTTGCAGGACTTCCCATTTCCTTTGTTTCAATCATGCTTTAGTTTGCTTTGATGTATGGGGTCTTCACATAATCGTCTTGGCCTTTTCTTTTTAATACCTGTATGAAATTTTTGGACAGTTTGGGTGGAAAAATGCTTTGAGGAACAGAAGGATTTGCAGAACACCGTTCTAGAATACTTCAAGCAACTTGACAAACAACAGTACTATGAAGTGATGTTCAAACGAGTGTCACGCTGTGACAAATGTCTCAACATTTACGAAGATTATGTCGAGAAATATACAACAGTATTTAGTTTTTGTGAAATGTATTAAAGATTTTCCAGAATTATAAGTGTAAGTATAATTTCGACCTGTTCCTTTATTACCGGACTCCCCTCATTTAAAGAACGAGAAAAGGGGGGCCTTCTACTTTTGTCCAGGGCCGTAGAATACGGCCCTGGACAAAAGTAGAAGTACAGTGGAGGGGGGAAGGATCCACCCAGCATTATTCCACCACTAATCATTGCTTCTTAAAACTAAAGATACTGTTCTACAAGAAATAACGTATACTAAAAGATTCTAAGGTTGAAGTTCTCTTAAGGGTCGTCTACATATTTAGAATGGCACTAACTTCAAACTTCTCAATGGCAACACCTTTTTTTGATGCCATCAATAAATTTATCATGAAAAAATAACCCAGGATATTAATTTTGGTTAATATATCATTAATAGATTGGAAGATATATGACATTTTGTGTTCTCGACATAAAAGGAGTCGTCTCCACATTTACTTACTAAAGTTCTCTGCTTGCATTTAAATGTCGGTAGTATCATGCTAAATTATTTCGCACTTTTTATGTTATTTTCAAAGTAATGATCTACATTTTACAAACGGTAAAACTTGATTTGTAAAAAAAAATAAATCTTTTAATATTTCACCACTTTAATTTATAAAGTTTTAATAATATATATGTAAATTGTTAAAATCTTTATATATTCAAGTTTGAAAAATAAAGTGGTGCAATGATTATATTTAATAATGAAAATGTTTTCGGAATATAAGATGCCCCCTTAAATGCAGCATTTTACAGCGAGAATTGAAAATTTAATGTAACTTCAAAACTTCTCGTACGAATATGCTGAACTTTTGCATAGGCTTATCAAATGGCCATCTGCTTAGATTACTCTTAAAATTTATAAGTGCTGCGATGCAAAAAATTTTTAACATCAATTTTGGTACTCAAAATTATTTTAAAATAAAAAGTAAAAATGTAAAATGTGCAGAATAATTCTTCTACAACATAAAAAATTCTAGGTAAAAAGTTACATCATTTCTCAAGATATCAATAAAAAATCGAATGAAAAAATCATTAGAAACTAAAAATTTCATTTGCTTATAATTCTGAACCCAAAAGAGCTGGGATGATGAAACTTGGCATTTTAGCATAAATTTTTATGTAGATTCGAAATATTTTTAGAAAAATATGTGTTTGTTTTTATTGGGAATTTTCAAGTTAGTGAAATTATAAATATGTAGACGACCCCTTTTGAACTTTCTAGACATGGAATCTATTAGTAGACGTTATTTCCTGAAAATTAGTACTTTTTATTTTAAGATAAAATGATCAGCGGCGAAATAATGCTAGGTGGATCCTTTTTTTTCCGCGACTGTACATTGCATTCCTTTGGTGAAACGTCCGGTGTACGCATAAAACGATAGTCTGCTACTTGCTTTCAGAGACATAGCACAATCGAAGCTGATTTGTTTGAAGAAGTGCTTATTTCAGTACCGAATCCATTAAGGTTGCCTCCATATTACGGAACGGAACAGAGTTTTCATTATGGAGTACCGCGGGAATGCGAACCATCCGAGAAGCACCTCCGCGTCTAATTAAGGTTTGGTCTTTTAATTGAATTAGTCGAGTAATAATTCTAGTTTAAGATATAAAATCAGATGAAATAATTAAGAGGAGCTACTAAATGCTGGGGAGAAGCTAGTGCTATTAAATTGATTAAAACGTTAGCGTAAATACACTGCAAGATACTTGTGTAGTGTGAAAATTTGGAAAAAGGGGGGTTTCCGTATCCAGGTCCGTTTTTTCATTTAAGTTACTGTGTTGGAACTCAACAAGAAGTTAATTAGAAGCTAAAAACAGATTAAAATGGACTGAAACAAAACAATTGAGCAGGAAAACAGCGATAATTTTGAATTGAGAGTTAGAGGTCTCTGTAAAAAACGCGGGTTTGCACAACTTAGCGGGTTCGAAAAGGTCGAAACTTAAAATTTTGAAGAAATTACGGGTCCAGACTGTGCTCACATCGCGTCGTCTTTTGATAGACGGGAAGTTTTCATATGTGTAATGCAGCATCGCTCTGGGTCTCTTTTGAGAACTCGGAACGGCTGGGTCGTATGGTGGTAACTGCAACGGTTCGTTGGGAATCTGAGGTAATTTTATAAAGAATTTTTTATAAATATTTTTCATAAAATCCAAAACAGGGTCAATTTTGAGGTCATTATGAATGAACTTGCGTCTGACGTACCAACTATCGTCACGAGCTTTTGATTTTGAAAAACTTGCAATTTACGCAGTTTTTTGTTGAAGTTGTTCCCCAAATGGGGGAGCCATATAGCAGAATGGGTCTTAGAATTGCATTGTAGAGCAAAAGCTTGTGCTTGATTGTTAATTTAATTTTTCGAGCAATTAACCTTCCCAACGTAAAACTCGTCGCTTTGGCTTTATTAATTGCTTTCTGAATATGGGAGTCAAATGATAATTTTGCGTCCAAAATTGAGCCTAAGTATTTGTAATCAGATACGAAGGGGACGGGCTGACCAAAATTTTGGAATGGGTTTAAAATGGGCATTATTCGCTTTTTGTGAACAAGAGGCTTACACATTTACTCATATTTACTTTGATTTTCCAGTTGGTGAACCAGAGACACGAAATATTGGAGTGAATTGACTGCAATGTCGGGGTGTTTATGCTTTGTGAGAATTACTGTACCATCTGCAAAAATGAGAGGGTTTTGGAACATACATAATATTTGGAAGTGGAGGGCACAATACTGTTCGTTTCTAAACCCCGAGACTAGCAGAATTGGACTATTTGACTACTTAAAGGGGTGTCAGACATTGAGTAAGATGAGCGCTTTTCCGGAGTTCTTTGTTAGAACGTGGCCTTCGTTCGATTAAGGCGCATTTTCTAACTTAGTCTTTATATCAAATAAATAAATGAAAATGAAATCTTTCTATAAACTGCTAAGTAAAATATAAATATCTCCACTTTCATTTCATCCCTATTTTGGGGGAATCAACTGCGCATGCGCAAAAGAGAGGAGTGCTTCCGTATCTGAGCAAAATCAGTAACTTACAGGGTGATTTAAAAGTCAAACGTTAAATTCGATCGCAGCTTATATCAACGGGCGAAAACTAAGCTAAGCGCCTTTGGGCTTTCCTATTCGGCGTAAACGTTGCAGTGACTTATGACAGAATTTTATTGGTAGTTGTGTCTTATCTAGCATGTTGCTTTTTAGGAATTTAAGTTAATTTAAAGTTCTATTATGTTTACAATGTATTTTGTAACCATTTTTATATCTTAGCTAAATGTGCACAAATATTTGTCTTATTAATGAATTCAGAGAGAAAGCTTTAATGTAGTTTGAAGATCCAGATCATTAGCACGAGTAAACTCAGCACATGTATTAAAACTTTTAACAAATGTCGTTTCGCTTAAGAAAAATGTATAAGAAACGAATGATTAAATTTAACTTTTGTTTTCAACTTAAAATGTATACCTATCGTCACTGCGGAAATATTGCTTAATCATATTAAAATGCAAATCATAAGGAATATTATAATCTGACACATTATGTATTATTCCTTAAAAATTTTCTCACATTTTAACTGATTTAACGAAGCGTGTGTTGACAGGAAAGTGAAAAAATATTAAAGAATTTAATCAAATCTAGAAGGAGAAGGAGATAAAATTCCTTTGATGATACTCTATTGTACCCATGATGCGATTGTTTGCTTTCACTGGTGAAACACCAGCGAAGCCATTTTGTTCCAAGGAGAAATGTTTATTTTTGGCCCCGGTACGATTAAGGTTTCCCTCATGTTATATATAAATGTATGGTATAAGCCGTTTACATAAGAAAGATAAAGAGTACTTTAAATCCTCTACCACTTTTGGAACATTTCGAATTCACTCTGAAATTTTATTTTAGCCGTAGTCGTATTTTTAATATATAAAAGTTATTTTCCGCATTCTTTTTAAATCAGAATAAAACTTCAGAAAATGAATAATTTAATAATCTATTGTATCTCGCATCTTCCACAGTGTTTCTAGCGATTCGAAAATCTTTAACATAAAAAACTATGTATAGAAAATGATTTTATAACAGAATTTCTACACAAGATTGGTCTTCCCTTACTGTGCGTTTGTTTACTTTTTCAGAATGTATTTTACTGTATTTCATTGCGTAACTTTTACATTTATTGCCAATCTTTCATTTCCAATAAAAATGTCAATATCTTTTGATGACTTGGCTTACATTATGTTTATTGGATCGTAAATTGTTTTGCTTATATATACGTTTAAATCATGAAAATATTTAGAAACACAACCATTTATGATCTAGTTACAAAAATAAAACAAATTTTATAAATATTTCACACAACGAGGGAAAAAAATTATACCTTAATTCATAATTCTAAAAGCTCTTCTGTTAAGGTGTTGAAAATTGTTTTTTAAAAGTGTAACGCTGATTATCTTTTTATCATTCTTTTTGTGAATTTGTAAATTTAAATACGTTAACAATAATTTTCATGTGAACTAAAATTCCTTTAGGAAGGAATTAATTGAAGGTGATGCTGAATGTTTCGGTGGTATGAGAATGAAAAAAGAATATTTCTTGATAATCATTTCTAAGACGTCCATGAACTACATTCAAAAAGATTGATGCTTTTAAAGCTGATTTGTCTTTGATAAACGTCAGGAATGTTTGTCGGAATAATTTCTTGATTAAGTATCATGAAAAATGATATATAGTGAAACCACTCTACTGCACCAACCTCGTTTTCAAGGATAATTGGCCCCTCGGTGTTGTGTGCTCACTAAACTGGTTTCATAATTGGAAGAACAAGATAGGTATTTAATCAAGCCCTAATTCATTATTTCTGATAAAACAGGTTTTTAAAAAAACATCTCAAGATTAAGTTACTTTATAATAAAATTACTTATTTGTTAATAATAAAAAAATATTCATTTGCTTATTAGTTGGATCTTTCAGCTTTTATATAGGGCCTTTTTTCTTGTATTTTTTTAAATTTCAATTTGTGATACTTTCATCTTTTTCGAAGGTAACATTTTTTCCAACTTTTTAATGCAAAAATAAATCTTTATTTGTTTCCTCGGTAGTTTGTTGAGGAATCGTCAATAATATCAATTTTTCCTAAATTTTCTAGAGCTGAAAGTCATATATGTTGATGGTCTCTACCCATGTCAGTAGTTTCTTTGTCGGAGTCCGAATAAGTGCCTGAAAGGTACAAGTGAGCTATTGAAAACCCAATCCCAATAGACATCGAATTCGGATTCGACAGATAATTCGTTCCCGAAGTTCACTCATAATGTGAAACACTCACTAAGCGAAACAATTTTTCCCATATAAATTAATTTATAATTGGATAATGAACTTCAAGCCCAAATATATTTAAACATTTTTATGTATAACCGACGGCTTTCCTGAAATACTTCTTCTTCGTTGATGATCCTAGTTGCTTCATAATAATGTCGGCGAAAATTACTTTCACTTCTTCACAAATAATGTTCTCATTAAAATTGTCGCCTCGTAATTGTTTTACGTGCATCCATATCAGAAGCAACCTTCAACATCGTCAAAAAGTTGTTTATATGTTATTGTGAAAGACAGAAATTGGATAATGTCGACTTTCACCGGTGAATGTCGACACATGCTACAAACATTCACCGGAGATTATCAACATTCACCGACCGGAGAAACTGACATTCACCAGAGAATATCGACATTTGCCAGATATCGGTCTTTCACAGTAACATATATATTCTTATCACACCCTTTGAAGCATCTCTCTTTGATAATGTCCAGTGGCGGCTTGTCCATTCGGACTGCAGAGCTGCAGTCCCCTCTGAAATTATTTTAAAACTTGTATTTTCGTTTTTATTCTAATTGCTTACTTTTCCACTTTAAGAGTTCAATGGTAATCGAAAATAGCAAAAAAGTAATAAAAGTCGAAAAAGAAAGACGGAAAATAAATCAAAAATTAAAAGAGAGAGACAGATCAGAGCTGCCGAGAGTTTTGCCCTTCCTAGATTCCAGGAGCAGCTCTTGGCGCGACTTCCTCATTTGGCATTTTTTCGCTTTCTCTCAGTAGTTCAGTAGTCTTTTAAATCAAATTCTGGAGGAGTGGCAATTTTTTGCTCCGTTATCTTTTTTGGGGTGCTGATTACAAATCTGAGGTTTGCCACCAAAAAGTTTTGTTGGAATTTTAGTTACAGCCGAAAAACATGAAAAGAAATTTCCCAATTTTTTGCTTCTAACTCAAAAATTATCAATTTCTAGTATATCATTGGTATATGCCAAAATAATCAGCTTAAAATTTCCTACAACTTAGGTCAATACATCTTCTACCGCACTGCTTGTTTTTGAGCTGACGAGCCGCCACTGATAATATCCTTAATCTTGAGGATAGTGCAAATCGTTGATGTAGACCGATTTTACAGGTGCTTGCTGTATCAACCACGCTCACTCCTCGTTCTCGCTTTTTAATTATTTTTCGCTTCATTTGTACGGTTATTTTTTTCTATTCCTTTTTGCGACTTTTACTTCGGGAACACTTTTGCAAGGGGTTTTAAACTTTGAGCAAAAAAATCCCAAATAATATGTCTGAGCATATGTTTGTGAAAATGTGAGATCACAAGCGACACTAAGATATTAGCGGAACATGTGCTAAAGACGGACTAATGCAGCAGACGCGCAACAAGGAGTTTGCCTCTCCTCATCACTCGTTATACGAAACGTTGCTCGTTAAGTGAGTCATTTTTTTTTTACAATTTATGTTGCTCGTTATGCGAATTACTCGTTATGCGAGGTGCTCGTTAAGCGAGGTTTAACTGTATTATGAAAAATGATATGTAATGAATCCACTCTCCTGGGCCCACCTGGCCGCTCAGAGGGGCAACCACGTTAAAAGGGTTTCGTGATTACAAGATACATATTTATATAAGTCCTAATTTCATTTTTTTCCCGCCTTTCTCATAAACCGAATTTAAAGATTCATCTTTAAGTATTTACTCGAAAATTTCAATTTTTTTTTTTATATAAAATATACAATTTGCGGTCACTTGGAGCTTTGATCTTTTTGTGGGGAACCTTCTTTCCAATATTGTTTCTTTTTTACGTCGTGATTTAGCAGTACGTTAAACATGCTTTCTTAAAAGTATATGTAGAACTGGAGACTAAATTTTTCCTAGTTATTTATAATCCTAAACACTCACACTCCAATTTAATTGAATGTCATAAATTAAGAATAAAACTTAAAAATTATTAAACTTTTTTATTTCAAAAATGACAAAATTTGAATCTATTTTGAGGCTGCTATGGTAAACCATGCTGAAATTCTTAGGTATGATGGAAAAAAAGTGTAACTTTACCACTTAAAATATAAAAGTAATTTTTATATCTAAACAGCTCTTCGAATGGAAAATGAAGATACGATTGCAGCGCCACTCAACGCGACAGTAAGGAAGCTGAGTGCATTTTCGGTATTTTCTATTCGATGGAAGCAATGTTTTGACAAAAATAGAATTTTATTAGTGTTGGCGATTGTGTCTTGCCACATATTTTGCTCTTTTAAGAATGGTTACTTGATTTACAGTTCTATTATGTTTGCAATGTATTTTGTAACCAGTTTTATACCTTATCTAAGTATATATAAATATTTGTCTTGTTAACGATTTCACATAGAAGGTTTTGCTGTAGTTTAAATATCCACCTGATTAGAATGAGTATACACAACCGCATATATTAAAACTTTGAACCGCAGTCTTTTAATTGAAAGATGAATCTATAAAAAAAAACTAATGATTAAAATTAACTTTCGTTTTACCATTTAAGACGTATAACTATCGTCATTCTGGTATAATTGCTTTGAAATATTAAAATTCTCATCATAAGAAATATTATTATCTGACACATCACGCATTATACCTCAAAACTTTTACTCCATTTTGTCGCATTTAACGCAGTGAGCGTTGACAGGAGTGTGAAAACATAACAAAGAATTTAACTGCATCCAGTGCCGGCCGGAGAAAAAACGTGGTCAGGTGCAAAGTTGATATGCGGTGCTTAGAAACTAATTCCGTACAACAAAATAATTTATTTTATTTTGCTGTTTATTACAATGCACAATGTGGTACTGTAAGGTCGCAAGGAATATATGAAAATAATAAAAATTAAATTTTTATAAATTTAATCTTCCATTCACACAATAAAATTTCAGTGACACATTAAATCGTTAATAAATCAAATTGCAGAAATAATTGCTTCATAAATTTAATTTAGTTTTGAGTAAGTTTGCAGTAAGCGATTTTTGTTTAATTTTCTTACAAGTTTTATAGTAAATACGTTGATAATATCATCATAATTTAGTTTTTTCTGGTTAATTCGGTTTCGATAGATAAAATGGCTAAGTTGTTAAATCATTCTTAACTAATAATCGCAAGTTATTTTTTAGTATTTTCAATCCTGAGAAAGTTCTTTCCGCAGATGCAACAGTAAATTAGTAATATCAGTTTAATTTTCATAACAGTAACGAAATTTGGATACAATTCAAATAAATTATTTTTATATTCGTAATATTGTGTCCTGGAAAGCAAAACTCACCGACAAATTTTGATTTCATTAAATAAATCAATGCAATCAATTTTCTATGTGCAAAATCAGTCGCGGGGCATTGTGCGCCCACACCGTTTGAAACTCCCTCCGTCCAGCCCTTATTACATCTTAGGCACTGCTATACTTCATTGAAAGTTAAACATTATTTATATGCCATATGTGCAATAACAGTTATCAAGTCACAATTTATTTTAAGTATAAGTATATTAGATGAGATTCGATGTTCAATTAAATGTGCTACTCGAAATTACAAGTAATACTTTCTAAATTAAATTTTAAACATTAGGATAAAATTACATGGAAATTTTCAGATGATTCTGATTTTAATGAATTGTTTTGCAGATACAATTTTTAATGTGAAAATCTTTTGTTGTTGTTGATAATCAAGGAATTTTTAAGATGTGTTTTATGGATAAATTGATATACTACTTTACAAAAGGCTTTTAAAATTAAGAAATGCCTATTATGAAATTGAAAGAAATACATTGATTAAGAATATGTGTAGACTGATAACTGTTACTCAAATTCTTCTTACAGATGAATTCGAGCATTTTACTATAAATCATTATCTCGTTATGCAATGTTATTTTGATTTAAATTATTGTCTTCGTTTTAAAAAAAACATCCGATTTTTTAATAGAGTCTCTAAACTGTCCTTATTTTATTGAATCAATAAAAGGAGCCGCTATATTAAAAATCGGATGTTTTTTTTAAAATAGAGACAAAGATTATCTGTAAGTGTGCTGTATCATCTTTGCAGTAAACACTGGCAATCGTGGTATCATAACAACTTCACAACAAACTTGTTTTGTAAGTGAGTTGGTCGATTTTGCTTTGTTATTTTACAGGAAGTTTGCTGCAAACCCAGATAGCATGTACACTTGCAGAATTTTTTCTTGATCTTAGCTTGTCATGATAAACTTGTGGCAACTTGCAGCAAACCTGCAAAGTAACAAAGTATAATCGACCAACCCACTTACAAAACAAGTTTGCTGTGAACATGTCGACGAGCGTCACACACGATTCCCAAAACTGTTGGCAAAGATGATAGCATACTTACAGACAATCTTGTCTCTGTTTTAAAAAACATCCGATTTTATAGCATCTCTAGACTGTCGTTTTTATTAATTCAATAAATCAATGATATATGTGAAAAAACTAACTTTTATTAAAAAAATTGAAACGTTTTCCATCTTTTTACTAAATATAGAACTCGACTTTAGAAAAAAACTATATCGTCTTTTCTCAATGTTGAAATTTAGCGTTTATAAACAAAACTAAACCTAAAAAAACAGTCAATGTTCTTGAAAATAATAACTTACATTTTGTACCGTTTAAAGAGTAATTACTTTGAACTCTAATTTAATAATTTATTTTAACAAGCAAAACCTATTAGCCAAAATAGCTCTCCCTTTGACTTCAAATCATATTCTCACCCAAATTTAAAAATTATTGAAATCAAGAAAACAGTTTAAAATAAATCGTATAGATGAACGATCTATTAGCGCACTGTCTTCCGCACCGAGGTCCGGCTGGCTTAGTGGCTAAGGCTACAGGCTTAGGTAGGCGTTTACCCATGAAACCGCCAGTCAGCAATACGAGAGAGATCTGGTAACTCCTCAGCGACCTGCACGAACCGTGATCTGTAACCTCACTCGATCTTGGGGGGGTCAGTTCGAGTGGGCCTAGAGTAGGGTTAGTGGCTCTCTCAATCAGTGGATTTCGTTGCTTACCATCATGGAGGATACCGGTTCCTGTCACTTGTCTGGTTAGGTTGGCTCTTGGGTTTGCAGTTCTATAATTTTGTGTATTATTTAATCTAGAGAATAAGTAATTTGTTTTATGTAACGTAATGTATGAAACAAATTTTGTATTATTAATCTATTAAACGATTAATTTATCTAAGTCTGTACAGGTAAGATTACAGCTTATCTTATAGTCTTAATATATCCAAAACTATACGATCAGTTCTGGTGAGGTCTCTCAGTTTTATTTAATGATAAGAATAGATTTTAATTAATGAGACTCACCGCTTCAGTTCGTCTTCGTACTTTGTTTTTTTTGCTATAGTTTGCAAGCGTTTGACGCAAATAGTCTGCTGCGTTCGGAGTGCTAACCTGTTTGCAATAACTTGTTTCAAGCTTGCACTCTTGTCATGATTCAAATTTGTAAACTTGCATTTGTCATGACAAATTTGGCAAGTTTCTTTGCAAACTAAATGCTATCTGGGGACATATTCACGGCAAACTTTTTTTGCAATGATTAGGCAGCTTTGTTACTGTGCAGAGTTCGCTGCAAAGTAGCTACATCAAGTGTCATGATAATCTAATATCAAGAAAAATCAAATTTGGAAATCTTTATCTCTGTTATAAAAAAACACCGACTTTATTAATCTCCTAGACCGTCCTTCTTTTATTCATTCATAATTCAATGATAATTTGTAAAAAACTAACTTTTATAAAAAAATTTTGAAACATTTTCATCTTTTACTAAATATATCACTGCACTTTAAAGAAAACTATATCGCCTTTTTCTTAATGTTCAAATTTAACGTTTATAAACAAAATTAAATCAAAAACAGTCAGTGTTTGTTGAAAATAATAACTAGACATTTTGCCCCATTTTAAAGTAACTACTTTTGAACCTAATTCTTAATTTATTCATTAGCAAACGTAGTTATTGCGAAAACGTCTCTTCGACTTCAAATCATGTTCTCAACCTCAAAATTAATGAAATCAAGAAAAAAGTTTAAAATAAATCGTATACGAATAGAATCGAACGATGTATTAGCGAAATCTATCTTCTCCTCTCAGAGTTCAGCAGGCTCAATGGTTAAGCGTCTCCGCTTCGAAACCAGGAGGTCGCGTCGTCTATCCTCAGGTTGTGTACGTTCTTTTTTGCTATATGTAATGAGTTTAATGCAACCTGCGCAAACTTCTGCAAGTCTGTCCTATGTGACTTCTGAGGTTGCTGTTAACTTGCCGTACTTGTTTCTCACTTGCCCACTTGTCGTGACAATTTGGCAGACTTGAGTGCAAGTCTGCTGCAAACTAAAATTGCTCTCTATTCCTCTTTATTGTGCTATCTTTGCAGGAAGTTTGTTTTGCAAATTGCAGCAAGTTTGATTTGCAGTGGAGGTGGCGCTATTTGTCACATCAAACGCTTGCAAGTTCGATTCAAGTTTGACGCGTCATTGCCAAGTCAAAATCAAACTTGCTGCAAACTTACGTGCTATCTGGGTCATGACGAATTTCACACCACGATTGCAAAACCAGTTTCTAAAGATGATAGCACATAGAGATTATCCCCAGATAGCACGTAGTGGTAAGTCAAGTTTGATTTAATTGATATTCTCTTGTCACGGCAAAATTTGACGCGTCAAACTTGAAACGAACTTGTAGCAAGTTCAGCGACAACTATGCCACCCTCGCTTGTCAAATCAAATTTGCAAAAAACAAGCTTCATGGAAAGATAGACAATAAAGAGAACTATCTTTGTTCTGTTTTAAAAAAAACATCTATTTTATAAGCATCCTAGACCGCCCCTTCTTTTGTTAATTCAATAAATCAATGATATTTGTAAAAAAAACTAACTTTTTATAAAAAAATTTTGAAACATTTCCATCTTTTTACTAAATATATCACTGCACTTAAAGAAGACATATCGCCTTTTAATTAATGTTCAAATTTTAACGTTATAAACAAAATTAAATCTAAAATAGTCAGTGTTTGTTGAAAATAATAACTATACATTTTGTCCATTCAAAGTAATTACTTTTGAACTCTAATTTCATAATTTTTCTGCTAGCAAAAACGTAGTTAAGCGAAATCGCCTCTCTTGACTTCCAAATCATACTCAACTCAAAAAAATTAATGAAATCAAGAAAAAAGTTTAAAATAAATCGTATACGAATTGAATCGAACGATGTATTAGCGAAATCTATCTTCTCCTCTCAGAGTTCAGCTGCTCAATGGTTAGTGTCTCTGCTTCTGAACGGCGGGGATTCTATCCCGGCTTGCGTCGTACTCGTCTATTTTGCTATAATTTAGTTTGAATGCAACTCGGCAAACTTGCTGCAAGTTCGTCCTAGGGTGACTTCGAGGCTTGCGTTAACTTTGCAAGCTGTTTCACACTTGCACACTTGTCGTGACATATTTGCAGAAAGCTTGTAGACTTGTGCAAATTTGCTAAACCAAAATGCTATCTGGGCTTCTCTATTTTAAAAAAAAACATCAGATTTTTTAAAAGCATCTCCTAGATCGTCCTTCTTTTATTAGTTCAATAAATCAATGATCAATTTGTGAAAACTAACTTTTTATAAAAATTTTTTTTGAAGCATTTGCCATCTTTACTAAATATAAAACTCGCACTTTAAAGAAAACTATATCTCTTTTCTTAGTGTGGTCGTCTAAAGTTTATATTCACAAATCATATCAGCACCGCTAATATGTATTGTTGAAGTCTAAATTTGTCAAAATGTGGTCCGACATATCACTATAAGTAATGTGTGAAACTCCAAAATTCCAAAATGCTCTTATTTTTTTAAAAATAATAAACCCAAAAAATTCATTAAATTCTCGTTAATTTCTTTAGTACGCAACGAAGTAGATGGCGCCCAACGTGCCGGATGATATGCTCTTGGACTCTTTCATAGTTATAAAAGCTAATTTTGTTCATTTTGAAGAAAATAAATAACATACATGAAGAGTTTTAATATAGTTTCTCAACAGTTAAGATTCTTTAATAAAAAATGGCTAATGTTTTTTGAAAAAACGATATTTTTTCCTGTGTATTTAGTAATCTGGCAACGCCTATGCGGATAACCTTTGAATACAATGATTGTCTCTTTAGAACGTGAAGAACCTCCCTCCTCCCTGCTGCCGCGTAATTGCATTCTTCTCTGTCGAAAGCAAGCCAAACAGTTCCTCTTACAGGGTGGAAGTTTTTGCAGTTTTTTTTTTTTCTTCTTTCTGCCAGAGAAGGGGATTCCTTCTTCTGCCAGTTGCACTGCGATTAACCAGATTTCTTTTGTAGTGCTCATTATATACGTTAGTTAACTCCATCTATCTCTGTCTCTTGTAATTATCATCAATAATAAATTTATTGATTTAAACAAGATGTAAAGATTTGATTAAATATAATGTATGAAGATTATTTTTGATAGTTATTCTAGCATTTGTGACTACTTAGCATAAATTATTTTCTTGATTGAAACTAATAATCACATCCCCTTTTCTAAGATGCGATATAATAATGAAAGAAAAAACGTGCTATTTATTGAAAGTGTCAAACGATAATCTTTACCTTTGGGTACTAAACTCAAAAGAAAAAGAGTAAATATTATCATCGAAATAAGAATCGGCTTACAAATACAGCGACAGAAACACATTTTTCCTCTATGCAAATAAACATTTAATAGAACTTAAAGAACGATTACAATCATACTAAAAATTATCAAATACAATTTTTAAATTCTCCATATTTTTAAATACAGTAAACATTTCTAGAATATTTTTTCATTTGCTAGAAAAAATATACATTTCATTTTTAATATTCATTTAGTGCTGTGTTTAAAAAATTAAACATACATCAATTATGCGAATATTTAATTTTCACCTATTTTGTGGACTCGAATGAATCTACCAAAACTGAAAGGAGAATAGAATAAGTATACTCTATTTATATATTTTTTAAAGAAAAGCGAAACCTATGACATTTTATGAAAATCACCATAACTGAGCTTATTTTAATTCCTACATTTAATTGTTTGATATCATTATTTTCAGAATTTATCTAATTTCAGTGTAATACTTTTAGAATCTCAAAATTTGATTACATTTTAAATTTGAGTCAAAAGCAGCGAAATATTATTTAAACTTTTGTTGCTGTGCATATAAACCTTGCATCAATGAATCGATGAAATTGTCTTCTGGATAATATTTTCTGAAGTTGTCCCCATTCATAATCGAAATTAAGATAACATCACAGTGTAATAATATCAAATTTAATTTACTCTGTATTATACTGTTGTTTCATATAAGATTGACGTCCAGTTTTTAAGCTATGAGGGCGGTTTTGGAAGATTTCGTAATTTTAATCTTCCATTAAATGTACCATTCTCAAACTCCCACTCCACACTAACTTGAGGATATTATTTTCTGCTATGAACAGCAAGCATTGACTCTAGAAATAGTTGAAATTTCAAGATAAAGAACGTCAGCTAGATTTCCAATTTACTCTTTGTCTACTCTCTGTTACAGCGTTGTTTTATATTAGATTATCATAAGGTTTTAAGCTATACGAAGGCGTTTTGGAAACATACCTCGTAATTTTGAATGCTGACCAATGACGAGAACAAATGAGATTGTCACGCCATTCTCCAACACTCCTACACACAACGAAAGTGTCCAGTTTCGGTTTGTAGCGACATATATCGAAATTTCGAGGTGAGGTAAATGGCTTAATTTCTTGAGGGTCGGTAGAGAACCGCTTGGGACCTAGAGCCATAAATTGTTTTATATAAATACGCAGTCTAAGGAGGGTTCCACGGAGGTTAAGGCTGAGTTAGGGAGAATCTTCTGAACACTTGAGTCTCGTTTCTGTGAGACTTCGGATTTCTATCTGTAAAGTCTTAACCCCTTCAGACCTGGTTAATTCTACCGACACCAACTTTGAACAGTTCTTATTAATTCAATTGACGAAACTGCATCTTTTTAAATTTGATTTCTATTTTCTTAGAAATATAATCGTTACAAAATTTCTTCGTTTGGCATGGAATCATTTTAGTTTTTTAGTTTTCCAAAAAAAATCGAGAAAATCATCACCTTCCCAAAATGAAGCTCTGGTGGTGAATTTTGTTTTCAAGTAATCTTGTTTTAACTTTTTACCATTTAAAGGCTTCTCAATATTTTATTACCCTTTGACCATTTTAAAGTGAAATTTGTGTTTTTTTTTTCCTTTTAGTTGAAATATTCGGTATTGTCCGTAGCCATGGATAACTTTAATTTTCATCTACAGGCTTGCAAATTTCATTTATGCTTTAACCTTCAATACACAGTAGGACTGTGTGATTTTCGATGCATCGGAAAATATCGATGCTCGCAATCATCGCCGTTCCGATGTTTATATTGTCGTTTTTTCAGAATGGAAAATCTGATTTAACCGCGAGCTGTAAATGTTTCCGATGCATCATAGACATCGATGTCCCCACGCGCCGCGAAGGCAATTGTTCCTGATCGCGCATCGATCGACCGCAAGCGCGAGGCATTTCCCTCGATCATCGTAGCATCAGTACCGTGGCGTATTTTTCCACATGTTTCTTCCACCGTGACTCATCAAGCAGAGATAAGCAATACGTAACTGAACGAAGTAATAAATGA
>BGPR01003129.1:35569-54256 GCA_013235015.1 Araneus ventricosus | reverse complement strand
AAAAAAATAACTTTTTTATTAAAAAAATTTGAAAAATTCTCCATCTTTTTACTAAATATAGAACTCGCGCTTTAAAGAAAATTATATATCGCCTTTTTTTCAATGTTGAAATTTTATCGTTCATAAACAAAATTAAACCTTAAAAACAGTCAATGTTTGTTAAAAAATAATAACTTACATTTTCCCCCATTTTAAAAGTAATTACTTTTGAACTCTAATTTCATAATTTATTCTAGTAGCAAAACGTAGTTATTAGCGAAAATCGCTTTTTCTTTCACCTGAAATCATATTCTCAACTCAAAATTAAGAAAACAATTAATGAATTCAAGAAAACAGTTTTAAATAAATCGTATAGATGAACGATCTATTAGCGCAATCTATCTTCTCCTCTCAGAGTCTAGCTGGCTGAGTGATTAGGACGACAGGTTTAGGAAACGGGATGTCGGGGTTTCGAATCCGAGGTTGTCCTCGTACTCCGTTTTCGCTATAGTTTGCAATGAGTTTGACGCGGCAACCTTGTGACAAGTTTGACGTGTGGTGTCCAACTCGTTCGCGTTAACTTGTTTCAAGCTTGCACTCTTCCCGTGTCAACCTTGCTCAAGTTTGCAGATTTGAAGAGCAAGAATGCTGCAACTTTGCTGCAAATTCAAATTGCTATCTGGGCTCTCGTTTAAAAATTACAAGTAATCAGATTTGTAATAACTGTAATTTATTAAGTAATCATTATAGATTAAGAGCTATTTTACTTTACTGGGAAGATTGATCCTCAATGGATACGTGTCAAGCGTGACGCCCCAGTTTTGTTTTAGAATCAATTGAAAATGCAATTTATGGTATGTTCTATAGGTTCCCAAAATATGTGCCAAGATGTCCTGCGGAGTCTCAACTTCCTCAAGGATAATCAACTTCCCTACGTATAATTTCCATTGCGCAACATACGGAAATAAAAAAGGGTCGACTTCATGGCATAACGTAAGATAACGAGCAGCTAGATGTTAGATGTTCACCTCCGATCCGGCAGTTATATATAAGAGGTGACGGGTAGGCGCAGTTACCTTTGCCATGTGACACCAACATCACAAGAATTTATTCCATTTAAAATCATGTGTAATGTTTACGATGATTTATTAGGAGAGTAAATATATGACTTTTGATTTTCTGACACAAATATCAATTTTAGTTTGCAGCAATCTTACTCTGCAAGCTTACAGCAAGTTTGACCGGCAAGACCGCAAGTTCAGAACAAGTTTGAAACAAGCTATCGCAAGCGTCGAAATCACCATGCGACAAGCTTGCAGTGAACTTGCCTTTTCAAGTTCATTGAAATTACTAGGAAAAAATAGCATTCTGTCAGGGGTATATAACCCCTTTCTTCAAATCCTTATCTACTGAGAGATCACCCTTTTTTATTATCACGGAATTGGACGGTGGGGTTGCCTTCCTACAGAGGGGTGACTCTTTTTCCATCCTTCCCGTCAGGGGTATATTCCCCCTTCTTCAAAGCCTTATTCACTGAGGGATCAACCTCTTTTTATCGCATAACAAGACGGTAGTTCCTCCTTTTTCCCTCCCCCTTCTGACCGCACCTCAAATAGCATGCACACTTGCAGCAAGTGCGAATTTTCTTGATATTAGCTTGTCATGACAAACTTGACGTGACAACTTTGTCGCGAACTTCCTGCAAAGTACCAACCCAGATAGCCATTTTATTTTGCAGCAATCTTGCTCTAATATCTGCAATCTTGCAGCAAGTTTGACACGGCAAGAGAGCAAGCTTCAAACAAGTTATTGCAAACGAGTTAGTCACCACAAGTCGAACTTGCCGCAAGCTTGTTGCGTCAAACTCATTGCAAACTATAGCAAGAAAAAAAAGCACGAACACAACCTGGGATTCGATCCGGCGACACAACGCTTCAAACCTGTTGCCCTAACCATTCAGCCAGCTAGACTCCGAAAGGCGAAGATAGATTGCGCTAATAGATCGCGCATACGATTTATTTTAAACTCTTTTTTTTTTTTCTTGAATTCATTAATTTCTTAAATTTTGTGTTGAGAATATGATTTGAAGTCAAGGGGAGAGCGGGTTTCGCTAATAACTTTCGCTTTGCAGTAAAATAAATTATGAAATTAGGGTTCAAAAGTAATTACTTTTAAAAATATGGGACAAAATGGATTTTTCAACAAACATTGACTGTTTTTAAGTTTAATTTCAACATTAAGAAAAAGGCGATATATAGTTTTCTTTAAAGTGCGAGTTCTATATTTAGTAAAAAGATGGAGAATATTTCAAAAGTATTTTTTTATGAAAAGGCCTAGTTATTTTTTTTCAAATTATCATTGATTTATTGAATTAAGAAAATGAAGGACGGTCTAGGAGATGCTATTAAAAAATCTGATTTTTTTTATAACAGAGACAAAGATCAAAACCATATATATACAACTGTATCCAGGTCGTGTTGTGTAAGTGTGACGTATGAACTAAAAAATGTTTAAAAAAGAACAACTAAGAAATAGGGATGTACAATCTACGATATTTTTAATAACAAATATTTTTACTATTGTTAATTTTAAATATCTGTTCTAAATAAGCGTGATTTCAATCATAATACACTTTTAATTTTCAAATAATTATTAAATGTACGTAAAGTGTTTTGAAAAAAAGTTAATTAAAAATTGTCATTTGTTTTTATTACACTTTCTGCAGCAAAATTTTGTGTTTTTAGTTCTATATACTGTCAATAGATAGCGCCTGTAGCGAAAACTACTTAAAACATGTCCGATAAATTAAGTTAACCACAAATATTCCCATCAAGGGCAGAAGCCAACATCAACACAATTCACTATTCATAATCCCCTTTGCATTGAATCACAAATCAGATCATTTTCCGTCCCGATCGCAGTTAACTAAGCTTCCCTATGAATATTTGCTTCGAACGATTATTGCGACCTTCTAACGTTGTAAAAGAGCTGTAATCATTCGAATACGCATATCACAACAAGAATGATGACTCACAGCGCCACAGGAAATACCAATGAAACTGCGATAGGGGGAACCGTGACGTGACCGCAAAGAACGATCTTCCTTTTACGCACCAAAATGGGCTTCCATGGCGCCATCTGTTGACAGAAGATAGAACTAAAAACTAAAACTAAGGAAAAGTATATTAGAAAGGATTTTTTTAAAAATTTTGAAGAACTTTATGCACATTTGTTTACCAATGATTGAATCACACCTGTTTGACAGTAGTATTTATCACTGGTATTTTTGATATTATGTAGTACATAACAGTTCATCAAATATTCGTCATCCCTACTAAAAAAAAAGAGTTCATTCGAATGCAAATTGACTATGAATTTCATCTTGATTTTAATATAATTTTTCTTCTCTTAATAGCAATTTAATATCCATTTTCCGATTTCTAGGTTACAGTAAAACCTGTTTATAACAGTATTGTAGTACGTAGAAAAAATATTGTTATAGACTGATTATCGTTATAGACAGTTTGAAGATTTGCGCATCCAATGTTTATGTGGGTGTGCGCACGAACTAATATGCTAACAAATTTTATTGTTCTTATTGACTCGTTTTACAAATTCTCCCCATATATAATTGAATTTTATAAACTTTAAATTATTTAAACCTGACTTAAGGACTCCGAAATGAAAATTTTAACTAAAACATTTGTGAACATCGTCATTACTTCAATTTATGTCGCTTTTAAATCCTTTTCGTTTGCTGTCCACTTCATTACTACCTTTTACTGCACATACTTTTTTCCAGAGCATTATCAAAATCTTTTCTCTTTTTTTCGAAAAAGTACCCTATTAAAACAAGATATTTTACGATATCTCCACGATGTTGGTATGATATTCGGAATGCCGCACAACATCGTGAAGATGTCTTATGGATATTATAGAATATCTTGTGCTAATAGGGTTGCTATCGACGACAGAGAAATCCCATACTTTTTAGCAGAATCAACTTCCCTATTAGCTCAAGATATTTTACGATATCTCCGCGATGTTACTACGATATTCTAAAAGCCGCACAACATCGTATAGATATTGTATGAATATTGTTGAGCATTTTGTGCTAATAGGGCTACTTTAGTCCTTGATCAATTTCAGAAATTATTTGTAGCTTTCCTTCAAATGCTAATATTTTACGTAGACTTGCATGTGAATGAACAGGTTAATGCCCACACGGAGACAAAGGCAACAACAACTGTGCACATTCCAATAACTAGCTCCCCCTCCCAGCGATTTCCATTGTATCTCACATTCTGGACCGTGGGTATCGTTTTTGAACCGAAAAAAAATCTTGGATTGTGCTAGCTTTCTAAAGAGGTAAAATCATTGTTATAGAAAGATGCAGCTAAAAAGTGATTATCACTGTAGGAAGGCTCAAAATACATTGAATAAATAGGAATTTTCCCGGAATGGACCTTATGCACCGTTTGGGTTGGAGAGTATAGAACAACAGCTGTGGAGGAATAAACAAAGCGATCGGCCTATAAGCGACTCAGAAATAAAAGCAGTTCTGAGTCAGCTGTTTAAGACTGACCAATGGCTGCCTCCGGCAGGTCACGTGTCGGAGGATGTGACGTCACATGCATAAAGTCCATTAGAGAAAATGTCGTTATGGGTAGGTTTATCTTTATATACAGATTTCCCGCATTTTGAAATTCCTCTCGATAAACGTTGTTCATCATTCATTTATATCAATCATATGCCTTGATTTTAACGATTTTAAATACTTGGGTATGTTTATCTGTAACTTATCCATGCATTTAACAGCGGCGGATTTTGAAGATATGTTCTATTGACGATAAAAAAAAAATATATATTGATGATAAAAACGTAACGTAAAAAAAAGCATTTGCGCTTTCAATTTTACGCCTATATCTATCTTTTGGTATTCGTTATTCGTAAGCCACTTCTTATATTGTTATTTAAGTAAAGTTACCAACGGGAGCACATACACAGTGCTTTAAGTTATTCCCGAACTAAGAAATACAATAAACTTCTTATCTTCTTTTACTGCTAAACATGAAGATGTGTTTGTGCTGCATACGGTGGTTCTTCTTGAAAGTGTGGAAATAAAAATTTAACATCTGCTTCTTCTTTCTCCCTCTCTCGATTACCATTGATTAGTGCAACTAATATTTTTAAAGTTATAAAATATTATAACCCAATGATTATTTTGCAATTACTCTGTATATTCGCTATCCTGTTATCCTCCTTACAAGAAATAATTCAGTAAAATATGCCATGAATGAAAAATAGTTTTGAAAGAAAAAAAAAACTGCTTGCTGAAATAAAAAAGAACCGAAGTCGCTTTCCAAAAATGTTTATTTTGAAAAAAAAAAAGAAAAAAAGACCATCTTGATTGCAAGATTCAGTTAAAGTTAGAAACATAATAAAAGACGAAAATAAAACAAGATACATTCCGCATGAGATTTGAGAAAGTATTAAAAAATAAAAAAATCCTCATTTTTCTTTTTATTGAAATGAAAATGTGTAATTTAATCATGTCTTAAGAACATATGTACAATATAAATTAATTTTTTAAAATTAAAAAAAATATGTAGAGATAATTATCTATATATATTAAAGAGTAATTTTTTGTATGTATGGATGGATGTTCACTTTTTGTTCTTTATGCACGCTTAGACAATTTGACTTATCGGGATTAAATTTGGAACACTGATGGCTTAGCACAAAAGGGAGCTAGCGCCGTAAAAATATTTTAAAATTAGAATTAGATTTTTATTTATTTAATTTTAATTCATAGATTCGGCCGTTTTTGCCTATTTTCGCAAATTTTCTTTTTCCCTCCATTATTATTTACCATTATTATTTAATTTATTAGTTCTTCCATTTTTTATTTATTTGTCTTTATATATTATTCTTTTTGAGCTGTATTAAAGGAAGTTAATTGGAATACAAGTTTTTTTTCTCTTTTGCAAACAATTCGCTTAGCAAGCTTCCGTGTTTAAATTCATTAGCATCGAAAAAATATCGTTTTCTTGTTTTTTCTTTCTTTCTTTTGCTGTTTTATTTTGTGACGTATATTTTTATTGACATTTTATTCGTTCTAAAGATTTTTTAAGTTTATATTTTTAATCAGAAACACCGGGAAATTTTGTATAGCAGAGTGTTAGTTATTACATATATGGTTTAAAATAAATATTCTTTTTCCAAACATATCGCGTTTTCTTTCACACGATACTGTTATAAGGTAACGAAAAGGCTAGATTTGAAACGTCATTTACTTTTCGTGGGGAAAAAAATAATATATTTGTAGAAAAAAACAGAAGCGGGCATATGAGAAAATAAGGATTTCAAGCAACGCCGGGTTATCAGCCAGTTTACAATAAAATGTTTGAATTTTTCTGCAACAAAAAATAAAATTATGTAAGAGTAATTAGTCTACATATATTCTTAAACAACGAATGCATTTAATTCAATTTCTCAGCAGGCATTCTTTTACTTTTAAAAACTTTATTTAACATAATATACCAATTTATACGTAAAACGCATCTTAAAAGTACTCTGATCACCAACAACAAAGCTCTCACAATAAAATACAGCCGCAAGACATTTCCTCAATATCAAAATAATCTAAGAATTTCTATGGAATTTCATCCCATTATTTAAAATTTAATTCAGAATGTATTATTTATACACTGGTGAGCAAAAATTAAGGGTCATTCGTAAAATGCGAAAAATTTGGAGTTAATATGGAAACAATAATTTAAAAAATCAGTTGTGGAGAATCGTGTATCATACAATCAGGGAAACTCAGATTTTACACTGGAGATTCGGTCACGAGAGCATTTAGAGTATCAAACTGAAAGTGATGAAAACGAAAAGTATTTTGGCTCATCCAATTTCACAGAAAGCTGATAAAGATTTGAAACGTTTATCAATGATTTTATGTGCTGTGAGCAATACTTGCATGATTTTCATAAAAGTAGCATGGATATTTGGGAAGATGAAAAGGTTTCTAGGAAAAATTGAAAATTTTCCCGCTTGTTTTTTGCTTACACCATGCATAGTTTGCAACTTAATTATACGAAACTTACAGAATACGCGACTATATGCCATCGGAGCATTATATTAAAATTAAAACTAAACGCTTTGAAAATTCGTGAAAATAACAGTATTTGTAGCAAGCAATATTTAATTGCGCATGTGCGAAACATAACATATTTTTTCTTTCATAATTTCAAAGCGAGATATATAGAGCAGCTTAAATTAAAAATTCCAGTTGAATACCGTTAAGATTCAGAAAGACATCGGTATTTCAGCGAGGTCAGATTCACCTGCAATTTAAGAGAAGCTAAATGGTGAGGGCATTTCCACAAATTAATGTTTTTCGTTTTATAAGCCTAATTTACTGCAATTTAAATTATGTACTTATTTATAAGTGCATATGGATATTCAGAATATTTCTAACCTCTCTACAATTCAGTATAACTATTCGAATAGTTTGTCGAGTTGTTTATAGAAGTTTAATATCGATGAATATACTCGTTCTAAACAGCTGGTATTTCAAACTTAACCAAAGCTTGCTTTCTATCTGAAGTTGTTAACCGGACAAATATTTGTTTACACTTAACTAACATATAAAAATGGCTGCAAAATACATTGTAAACATAACAGAACATTAAACGAAGTTTTATTCCTACAGAGTAACATGTGCGATGAGCCACAATCACTAATAAAATTCTGTTAGGCGGCATCTTTTACGCTGAATATTCAACGCGAAGAAGCGCTGTGATCTTATTAAAATTTTGGCAGTTAAACTTTCCAAGCTACTGAGTCTCCTTCTTCCTAAAATCATGCATGTTCAGGAAAATGAACATGCGTAACATTAATGAAAACACATACACTTCAACAACAATAATCAGAAAAATAATATTTTTATATAATACTTTGTTTTATATTCTTAGTGGTAATCCTATATATATATATATATATTATATTTATTTATTCTGCCAAACGGTTGTTATTATAATTTATGTAGCAGTCTCAAAATAGATTTCATATTTTATCATTTTTGAATTAAAACATTTCATTTAAAAATTGTAGTATTTTTAACTTATGTTATAGAATTATATTTGAGTAATTAGGATTACAGTTGAAGAGGCAAAATTTAGCCTCAAATTCTATATATTATATTAAGAATATCTGTTAAAATTACTTCTAAAAGATGACGACAAATATTGATTTGCAGTGAATCAAAATTATGAAAAAATGTATAACAAACATATTGGCATTTTAAGAAAGAGCGTCGTAACAGATTTGACAAAATGTTCCATAATATATATTCAATCCCTTTAGCTGAAGTAGGAAGTTTCACCATTATCTCTTACGGCTAACATCAACTGCAATCGGATGCGTTGTTGACTGCAGCGCCCTTTGTGTTGGGTGTTACAGGAATAGCCTAAATAGGAGGTGGCTTTGACTGTTTAATTGACGAGCCGAATAACAATATTAGCAAAAATTATTCTTAAGTCAAATTCAAAATTAAGAGGAAAATCACAAAAGACTTTCAAAAATAGGAGGATATGATGAAATAGAAGGATTAGAGGATTCATTGAATATGTAATTTCAAAATTTGCAATTAAAAATTAATTTTTTATAGATTACTTAATCCTTTATATTTAGAAATAATTTACCAGCAACATTTCAATTATATTTTTGCCTCATTGCATACGTTTTGGCTTAGAATAACTAAAGGGAAGAGGAAAATACCTTTTAATCAATTAAACAATATAATTAAATATTAAAATATTTTTGTTTACGCCTTCACTTGCCCTAAACTGTCAGTTAACAGATCTATCTCCGCGCGGTAGCAATAAATATTTTTCGATACTTCCACGTTGTTTCTACGATAGTGTAAATGCCACACAACATCGTGAAGATAACATAAACATTGTATGTCATCTTGTGCTAATAGGGACAGTATTTTATTCTCACCAAGACTGGTTTGTGCACATTAGTACCAGTGCTAGGCACTTCTGCTCAGTCTCAATCATTTGTATCATTTCATTAAAAGAGATCATATTACCAAGATATAATCGTTGATTAAAGTGGTAGTTTCAGCTACGATCAGTATATACATATAAAGGGTTAACTAGTTACGAGCCATTTCCTTATTATCTTAAACGATTTAAAATCTTTTATTCACCAGTTTGTATCAACAAACAAATAGGGGACGCAGGCCAAAATGTTTTGATTGGGTCGTTAAAAAAAATTTCAATTTAAAATATCTAGAAGAGATCTTAAAAAAGAATGGTTAACGAATTAATTCTTTAGGAAAAACGCAATTTTGAAATTTGGGAGAATAAATAATAATAAATCATTGCCTCTCCATAAAATAGATTATCCCAGTAATTGGCTCGTCATCTGACCGAGGTTCAAAATTACGAGGTCCGTCCCAAAATAGCCCTCGTGTTGCTTCAAAAACGGGACGTTAATATAACTAAACTAAACTAACTAAACCCAGTAATTGGCACTCTTAACCATTTAAATTTTTCTTTTCTTTTCTAAAACGCATATGAGCCTTCGTTTTGTGTGTGTGTGGACACTAGATATCTGGTCGGTAGAAGCCATGTAATTTGATGTTCAAAACGATAAAATGACGAGTATTTGAGTTATTGGTGCATGGTTAGGTGTAACTTATTCCAGAGTTTGGTGTATTTTACAAAAGAAGAGTTACATCCGTACCATGCACAAAGTATGCAACTATCAGCTTGTAGATTTCGCAGGTCGCTTTTATAACAGATTGTGGCGGTTCCAAATTTTGCGTCCGGGGTCCTCTTTTCTGACGAACCAATGTTTAAATTGGAAGGAGCCAGCAATGTGCATGTGAGAGCACATGAAAATCTGAGATCGACATGACCCGATGTTGATCAACTTCGATGCAGCATCAACGTCTGGGCAGGTTTGCATGTTCAAATTGTTGTTTTTGAGTAAAAGGAAGCATGGAAGTGGATAACAACAAGCATAGAAGTAAACAGAAGAAAGTAGAAAGCTGCATTCCTTCAGAAGGAAATGGCTTCTCGTGAGTAAAAATAAAACATTTCATAACATCTGCAGCTCTCAAACCTATCAGAACAGTACGAAAAAAGTATAGCTAAAGATCAGAACAGTAACGAAGTTCAGCATCGGAGCAGAGCAGATCAGTACATCGGCAGAGCAGATCAGTACATCAGCAGAGCAGATCAGTACAGCAGCAGAGAAATATACACCGTAAACAAACACACAAATGAAGAGGAAATGATTTTAATACTATCGATTGAATTAACAAAACTACTGTTCATGCAAATATGGCGTCGTAATATAGCTACTAAAATAAAGACTCTTGACGCTTCGTTGTCACAGTGATTATTGGATTCACATCAATTATCGAGCTCTGTTTGCTTCTAGCAGCGGATTTTGAAAATATAAGGCCATAGGTGCAAAACATTTCGGGGCCCCTCCTCTCTATTCTAGGAATATTCTATTCATGATAAAAACGTGACGTTAATTAATCTTATTTGCGAATTCAATTCTACGACTCAGTTTATTATATAATATTCATTTTACGTAAGCCAATTCATATATTTTATTAAGAGGATCCCATATAAGCTTGTTTTTCCTCATTTTTAATAAGATAGTACTTTATTGTTGACTAAGAATATATATCTTACAGTAAAACTTTCTTAAACGGCAACCCCTATATAGTGGTCACACATCTCAGCGCCCAAGTTTGTAATGTACAGAATATTTGGCCCATAGACATGTAGTTAAAATAGTTTCTAGAAAGTGTTACTGAAACCCCTGTGAGCGGCCGTGTTGATGGCGCGTACAACTTCAATTAAATGAATTCTTTTCTTCTGTTTGAACTTGTACCTTTTATTAATAGCCCAGTCAAAGAAGGAAAAATAGAAAAAGAAAATGGTATAGTTTTGAAATTTGACATAGTTGTTGGGGGTAGTGCCCTAAACGACATACAAAAAGTACCTGCCCGTGGGAGGAGTGCGGGGTGTACAGGGGGGTTTAAAGAGGGCGTTTTCAATGTTTCTTAAATATCTCGAAAATTATAAGTTCTATAAAAAAAACACTCAATTACAAAATTAAACTACATAAAATTTCGTACAAAAAAGTCATACATTGTTTTTGTAGCATCAATATTTTAGAAGATGCAGGGGGATTTAAAAGTTAACATTTCTAAAATTCCTTATTGTAATGGTAAAATCGACTAAAAGTGCTGAATCAACAACCCTCATAATAACCTAATGCCTATATAATAATTATACAAGGGTAGTATTGCATGTGTCGGAGCGGGTTGGGGCTGAAAAACCCATTTAATGAACAATTATGCTCCCTTCCTCCCCTCACATCCGTTCCCCTTCACAAGTTTCCTTCTATTCGTAGTCCAGTCAACGAATTGTTAATTTAAAAAATGGTGTAGTTTTGAAATTCGGCACAATTGTTGGGGAGAGTGTCCTAAACGACATACTAAAAGTCCCCGCTAGTGGAGAGTGCGCTTGGGTATAGGGTGTTGAAATGGGGGGTTTCTCAGTTTTTCTTAAATATCTCGAAAACTACGGATCCTAACTAAAAAAACATAAATATAAAGTTAAACTACATTAAATTTCCTACAAAACTGGTTCTCAGTGTTTTATAGAATGGAATTTTAGAAGATACTGGGGGGGGGCTTAAAAGTGAATATTTCAAAAATCCCTTATTGAATAATAATTAATTGGTAAAATTAATTAAAAGTGCTGAAGCAACAACCATCAGAAAGACCTCATGCCTATACAATAATTATAAGAGGGTAGTATTGTATGTGTCGAGAGTAGTGGTGGTATCAGGAAGGGGGGGGGGCGACAAACCTATTTGATGAACAGTCGTGCTCCCTTCTTCCCCTCCACTAGATCCCTTCTACTTAGTATTTTGGTTCTGTTAACGCTTCAAATGATTGCATTTAGACAGTATAGCCTAAATCTACATATCTATGCTGAGTTTAACTTAAAAGCTCGCAACCAATCTGTCACAGTTCGACAGAAACATTTTCTTGCCATTGAAGAAATAAGACCAGGCATGTTCAATTACTAACACAGAAAATGGCTGCTAAAGGAACTGAAACGAGCTGGGTTATTGTTACAGGGGATGCTGATACTTATGTTGTGAGATCTGGATTAGAGAAAGCAACTTCTCATCCCAAGGGAAAGACGTAAACCTAGTCGTGTCACTGATCGCTTTGGCACCACCAGAAAGTAACATTTATTTTATGAAGCCTGGCAAGGGAAAAGTCGAAGCTAAATTATTTTTTACACGAATGCTGCAGAAAGAACTTTCTTTTGCCAAAACCATCCTCTTTCTGCATGCATTCCGTGGCTGCGACATTACATCAGATATTTATAGAAAAAGCAAAGAGCTGTAGTTACATTGTTCAAAAATCAACTAAGCCAGATAAAAACATTGCTGACATCTTTTATAACCCTTAATCGACACCAGATACTATCTCACAAGCCGGTGAGAAGATGTTCCTAGTACAGAGCCGTTGCTGATGAACATAATTTGAATAATTGTAGATATGCAGCATTTCTCAAATTATTAACCAAAATCAAAGCTGATCTTTCCTCAATTCCTCCATCCAAAGGAGCGGCGGAGCAACATACGTTTAGCAATGTGTTTCTGTTTTGGCACCTTTAATGGTACCTGTACCAAAGGTGCATCTCTGGAAGAAGAGGAGGCGTTCGGACTTGATCATATACTAGAAACACATGGTGAAATTTAATTACGCGCAAGTGTAAAAATGGGTTATGCATATTTTTATGTAGGTATATATATAATAATAATATGTTATAGAAAGTCATAATATGCTATAGATATATTGTAATAGATAACCGCCATTTTAAATTATAAACTTTCTTTCATAAAAATAAAACTAACATTTTCAACCACTTATTGTAATTATGCACTTTTTCAAACTGCTATAATATTCTAAACTATTCATCCTAAGAACAATGTGTAGGACTATTTTTGCAGGAAATTTAATTTAGTTTAATTTTATATTTAAATTCTTTTCCCTGGGATCCGTAGTTTTCGAGATATTTAAGAAAAATTTAGAAATCCCCCATTTCAACTCCCTGTTCCCATGCGAACCTTCCACCAGCGGGAATTTTTAGTATGTCGTTTAGGGCACTCTCCCCAACAACTGTGCCGAATTTCAAAACTACACCATTTTTTAAATTAACAATTCGTTGACTGGACTACGAATAGAAGGAAACTTGTGAAGGGTAACGGATGTGAGGGGAGGAAGGGAGCATAATTGTTCATTAAATGGGTTTTTCAGCCCCAACCCGCTCCGACACATGCCATACTACCCTTGTATAATTATTATATAGGCATTAGGTTATTATGAGGGTTGTTGATTCAGCACTTTTAATCGATTTTACCATTACAATAAGGAATTTTAGAAATGTTAACTTTTAAATCCCCCTGCATCTTCTAAACTATTGATGCTACAAAAAAGTAGGACTTTTGTTGTAGGAAATTTCATGCAGTTTAATTTTGTAATTAAGTATTATTTGATAGAACCCATAGTTTTCGAGATATTTAAGAAAAACTGAAAACGCCCCCTTTTACCCCCCGCGCAACCCCCACCGGCGGGGACTTTATTACGTCGTTTAGAACACTACCCCCAACAATTGTGCCAAATTTCAAAACTACACCATTTTTTTCTATTCGTCGATTTTTGGCCTTCGTTGACTGGACTATAAGAGAAAAGTAAAGAATTAAAGAACAAACATTCAAGCAATCATAAACAACAACGGAAATCAGATAGAAATCAATGATTTCTTTCCCAATGAGAAGAGAAAAGTGAACTTCGGCATCTATTGGGGTTGGGCATTCAAGAGTTCATTTGTGGCTCTCAAGAGCTGATTCGGACTACGACGAAGAAGCTATTGATATGAGTATCAATAATCAACGAATGGAACTTCCATCTCAACAGATATATTACGATTCTTGCTTGTTCTCGTGTTCCTGACCTCCATGCTTGTTTCTAAGCAGTAGTTCTGAAACACCCTGTATTCGGTAGTCTATTTCACTCCGGGAATATTGGAGTATGTCATTGTCTTTGTTTGGAACACAGTTGTTAATACGGTTCATGACTCATTCAAAAAGCTGGGAGTAGGAACACATGCACACTGCACAGTGCTTTGATGTAACACCAAATCAAGAAATCACCATCCGTAAAGGCTAGTTAAATAGGTGCCTTTCGGAGTCGCCTGAAAATGGCTAAGTTGTGAGCACCACATCGGCCAATACAGTATATCTTGGTGCAAGAAACTTCTTTCCTTTTCTTGTTGTATTCGATAATGTGTTTGTGCTATATCTAGGGGCTGTTCTAAAAAGCTGAAATTACCTTTTCAATTACCATCGACAATCCCCCCCCCCCCCCCACCTTTCAGACGATTTTCATTGAATAGTGCAATTAATATTTTTAGTCATACCATTTTAACCCCTTCAGACCTGGTGTCTGGTATACCGGACATCAACATTGAACTGCTCTTATTAATTCAATAATTGATGAAACTACATGCTGTTTTTTTATTTCATTCGCGATTTTGTTATCAATATAATCGTTCCAAGAATTTTTCGTTTCGGGAATGGAATAATTTCATTTTTTTTTTTTTAGTTTTTTCAAAAAAAAAAAAAAAAAAAATTGAGAAAATCACCGTTTTTCCCAAAACGGAGCTTGGTGGTGAATTTTGTTTTTCAAGTAGTTTCTGATTTTTAATCCTGTTTTTATCATTTAAAAGGCTTCTACAATATTTTATTACTCTTGGACAACCATTTTAAAATAAAAGTTGTGTGATTTTGTATCTTTTTTCTTTGAAATATCCGGTATTGTCCGGATGCCGGACATGGGGTAACTTCTTTAATTTTTCATCTACATGCTTGAAATTGCATTTTTGCTTTAATCTTTGCAGTAGTACACAGTACGCCAAAGAAAAAAAATTCTAACTCCATTATTTCTTAATTCCGACTGAAGGGGTTAAAACCCGATAACTATTCCGTAATTTCTGTGTGTATTCTATATTCCCTTTTCTTTATCCATATTATAAGAAATTACCGAGTGTTATAACATCATATCAAAGACTCAAATGCCGTGGTATGAAAATATTTCTGGAAAAAGAACTTGTTTACTTAAATATTACAATAATAAAAAAAGAACCGAAGTCGTTAGTTCCATCCAAGACGTTTGTTTTTTGGGGGCAGAAGGAAGAATATATCGCGATTACAAGGCACGGTTACAGTTAAGAAGTTAATAAAAAAAGAAAACACAATAATTTAAACCTCGATTTTAAATTCGCGTGACATTTGAGAAAATATTTACAGATTAATAAACTCTCATTTTTTTAAAAAAGAAAATACAATAATAAGAAACTGCAATAATTTAAACCTCTTGGATTTTAAATTCGCATGAGATTTGAGAATATATTTACAGATTAATAAACTCTAATTTTTCTTTTTAAAAAGAAAAAGAAAATTCAATAAAAAAGAAAAAGAAAATACAATAAAAAAGAAAAAGAAAATACAATAATTTAAACGTCTTGGATTTTAAATTCGCATGAGATTTGAGAAAATATTTACAGATTAATAAACTCTCATTTTTCTTTTTAAAAAGAAAAAGAAAATACAATAATTTAAACCTCTTGGATTTTAAATTCGCATGAGATTTGAGAAAATATTTACAGATTAATAAACTCTCATTTTTCTTTTTAATGAAATTTGCATGAATAAGGAAACGGGTCTCGGGTTCATCTGCACACAAAAAAAATCTTCAATAACAAGAAATGAATCATTCTTAAAATTAACTTCAAATATATCAAAATAACATTGCATAACGAGATAATGATTTATAGTAAAATGCTTGAATTCATCTGTAAGAAAAATTTGAGTAACATTTATCAGTCTACACATATTCTTAATCAATGTATTTCTTTCAATTTCATAATAGGCATTTCTTAATTTTAAAAGCCTTTTGTAAAGTAGTATATCAATTTATCCATAAAACACATCTTAAAAATTCCTTGATTATCAACAACAACAAAAGATTTTCACATTAAAAATTGTGTCTGCAAAACAATTCATTAAAATCAGAATCATCTGAAAATTTCCATGTAATTTTATCCTAATGTTTAAAATTTAATTTAGAAAGTATTACTTGTAATTTAGAGTAGCACATTTAATTGAACATCGAATCTCATCTAATATATTTATATTTAAAATAAATTGTGACTTGATAACTGTTATTGCACATATGGCATATAAATAATGTTTAACTTTCAATGAAGTATAGCAGTGCCTAAGATGTAATAAGGGCTGGACGGAGGGAGTTTCAAACGGTGTGGGCGCACAATGCCCCGCGTTTCTGAAGTCTTTGAGCCGCTCACTGATTTTGCACATAGAAAATTGATTGCATTGATTTATTTAATGAAATCAAAATTTGTCGGTGAGTTTTGCTTTCCAGGACACAATATTACGAATATAAAAATAATTTATTTGAATTGTATCCAAATTTCTTTACTGTTATGAAAATTAAACTGATAATACTATAATTTACTGTTGCATCTGCGGAAAGAACTTTCTCAGGATTGAAAATTCTAAAAAATAACTTGCGATTGTTAGTTAAGAACGATTTAACAACTTAGCCATTTTATCTATCGAATCCGAATTAACCAGAAAAAACTAAATTATGATGATATTATCAACGTATTTACTATAAAACTTGTAAGAAAATTAAACAAAAATCGCTTACTGCAAACTTACTCAAAACTAAATTAAATTTATGAAGCAATTATTTCTGCAATTTGATTTATTAACGATTTAATGTGTCACTGAAATTTTATTGTGTGAATGGAAGATTAAATTTATAAAAATTTAATTATTATTATTTTCATATATTCCTTTCGACCTTACAGTACCAAATTGTGCATTGCAATAAACAGCAAAATGCAATAAATTATTTTGTTGTACGCAATTAGTTTCTAAGCACAGCATATCAACTTTGCACCTGATCACGTTTTTTCTCAGGCCAGCCTTGGATGTAGTTAATTTTTTTGTTATGTTTTTACACTCCTGTCAATGCTTGCTGCGTTACATCTGACAAAATGGACGAAACGTTTTAAGGAATAATGCATGATGTGTCAGATAATAATAATCTTTCTGATGAGAATCTTAATATGTCAAAGCAATTATACCAAGATGACAAGAGTTGTACATCTTAAATGGTGAAATGAAAGGTTAATTTTATTCATTGGTTTTTTTTTATGCATTCTTCTTTCGATTAAAAGACTGTTGTTCAAAATTTTACTATATGTAGTTGAGTATACTGATTCTAATCAGCTGCATATTTTATTCACAGCAAAACCTTTTATGTGAAATCGTTAACAAGACAAATATTTGTATAAACTTAGATAAGATATAAAAATTATTATAAAATACATTGCAAACATAATAGAACTGTAGATTAACTAACCATTCTTAAAAAAGTAAAATATGCAATAAGACACAATCGCGAAGGCTAACAAAATTCAGTTTTTGTCATAACACCGCTTCCGTCGAATAGAACAGTACCAAAAAGGCAGTCAGCTTCCCTATCGCCCCGTTCAGTAGCGCTGCGATCGTCTTTTATTTTCCCAATATCTTGCATGTTCACAAAAATATGAACACACTGTTAAGAATTATACATATACAGATATTCACTATACTTTAATAGTTGAAAAGATATTTATATATAAGAAATACTTTTATATTTTTAGTGGTACTGCTAAACATATTTTTCCCTCATACCTAATTATTTCAGCATGGCTTACGTAGCAGCCTCAAAATACATTCAACATTTTGTTATTTTTTAAATAAAAAAGTTTAATGATTTTAAAGCTATATTTTTAATTTATGACATTCAATTAAATTGGAATGTTTAGGATTATAAATAAAAAGGTAAAATTTAGTCTACAATTCTACATATACATTTAAAAATGCATATTTAACGTACTGCTAAATCACGAAGTGAAAAAGAAACAATATTGGAAAGAAAGTTCCCCCGAAGAAGATGAAAGATCCAAGTTACCGCAAATTGTATATCTTATAAGAAATTAGAAATTTTCGAGTAAATGCCTTTTCTTAAGATGATTCTTTAAATTCGGTTTATGAGAAAGGAGAAAAAAAATTGAAATTAGGACTTGTATAAATATGTATCTTTTAATCACGAAACCCTTTTAACGCGGTCACCCCTCTGAGCTACCAGGTGGGTGCAGTAGAGTTTATTCATTATATGTCATTTTTCATAATACAGTTAAACCTCGTATAACGAGTAATTCGCATAACGAGCAAAATAAATTGTAAAAAAAATGACTCGCTTAACGAGCAACGCTTCTTATAAAGAGTGATGAGGAGAGGCAAAGTCCCTCATTGCGCGTCTGCTACATTAGTCCGTCTTTAGCACATGTTCCGCTAATATCTTAGTGTCGCTTGTGATCTCACATTTTTACAAACATATACTCAGACATATTATTTGGAATTTTTTTGTCCAAAGTTTAAAAACACTTGCAAAAATGTCCCCAAATTTAAAAACACTTGCAAAAATGTCCCCAAAGTTTAAAAACACTTGCA